>RJWM01037138.1:0-17789 GCA_004363535.1 Dasyprocta punctata
TCCGCCCTCTCTCTCGCCAGTGCGGATTGCGGCTTGCAGCTTGCAGCCGCCATGAACTGTAGCCCCGTCATCCCATGCTGCCTTGGAGCCCACTTTATGGACTGAAACTCCCGAGAAACTGTAAGAATAAACCTTTCCTTCCCTAACTTTGGGCGTCAGGTATTTTGTCTCGGCAACGAGCAAAAAGTAACTAAGACAGCACTCAACTCATGGCAACAAAAAGGCAGTGATACAAGGGAGGAATGGGGTAGGAGAACACTCACTGGGTCACAGCCTCAGTGAGCCACGCTCAATTGACCCCACCTCCTAACAGCACATTCATGGGGGCCACATGGTAGACTTCAGTTCTATAACATCGTGGTTCTAACACTCCCAGAGTGAGAGCGCCCCGTGACTCGGTCACCTTCTAGTTACAGGGCCTTTGGGAGACATGACAGACAAAGTACCATGGATGGAAACAGTGCTTAAGACTGTTTCCCACTGATCTGACTCCATTCTCTTCTGAATAAGCTTCTGATTATATGAGTGATTCTGAGTTACTGAAACAGAAGACATGAAAACATACATAATTTTCACTATAAATTTTTCTGATAGATGTATTGTTTTACATGCAACTTTCTTGTGAGTGTAATTATCATGATTCATTTGGTTATCATGATATTCCTAGAATCTGATCAAGTCTGAATTCATTAATAATTTTACATTTCCACACCTGGGAACTGGGGATCAGTCTCTTCATGTTGATGATTCTAATTAACAATTTTGCTTTGTGAGTCCCTAACCAAGCCCTACTGAGATCCTACTGATCTTATTGAGTCCCTACTGATCTCAGAGGTTTGTTGTTAATTAGCCTTTCCTGTAAAACAAATCAGACACACACACACACACACACACACACACACACACACACACACAGTTTATAACAGCATTCATTAGCCGGGCATGGTGGTACACGCTTGTAATCCCAGCACTCAGGAGGCTGAGGCAGGAGGATCCTTGTGAGTTCGAGACTGGCCTGCACTATAAAGTGAGTCCAGGGCCAGCCTGAACTGCATAGTGAGACCCTGTCTCAAAAAATAGGGCCGGGGAGTTAGCTCAGTGGCATAAGAGCCTGCCTGGCAGGCATGAGGTTGTGAATTCAATCCCCAGTACTAAAAAATAAAATTAAAAAAAAAAAATAAATAAATAACAGCATTCATTGATTGCTGCTAATTCTGAGTTGCTGAGTTTCAGTTTGTCCTGGAGTCAGCTGGGTGAATCTTGTCTCTTTCACACATCTGGCTCTCGCTAAGGCCCACCACCTGGTGAACTTTCAGTTCACTCTCTGCAGGCCTGATGGAGTGTTGTGGGGTGGTCTCAGGGTATCAATCTGAAAGAAAGAGCAGAAGCCACCAGAGCTCTGGAGGATGAAATGCAGAAGTCACATCATATCACTTCCACAGTGCATTAGCCAAAGCAAGTCATAAGACTGGCCGAAGAATCCAGAGGTGGGTAGACAGATGCCACCTCTCTTCAGGAAGAATTACAAATAGACTATAGCTCTGTTTAAACTTCCACAATTTCCAACACAAATCCACTGACTGCCCTAATAATATTCTTTATTTAAAAAATAAGCAAAGGGCCAGGAGTTTGGCTCAGTGGCTTAAGCACCTGCTTGGCAGATGCAAGGTTGTGTGTTTGATCCCTGGTACTGACAAAAAGGGTAATAATAATAATAATAATAATAAATAAGCAGGATTCACTAGTCAGATTCAACGTAGGAACATGCAGTGTATTTAGATGTCACATCTTTTTAGTCTCCTTTGATCTAAAACAATTCCCTGGATTTTCTTTGTCTTTTGTAACACTGGCAGTTTTTGAATGGATATTTTGGAATTCACAGAATGTCCTTCAATTTGTGTTTCCATGATATTTCCTTATGATTTGATTCAGGTTGTGCGTTTTGACACAACAGGTGTCAGAATTTTCTTGTTGCACTGTATCAGGAGGAAATGGTGTCACTTTATCCCAGTAACCATAGTGCTAACTCTAACCAATTGATGTCTCTCCCATAAAATTACTATTTTTCTTTTGTAACTAATTATCAATTTGTGTGTTGATATATCCTTTGTTGTTAAACATTAATTAACTGATTTTAGTATTAATTTCTTGTCAGCATCAGATTTGTGTGTTTGTTTTTATTGAGTTAATTATCGTAAACACAGATTAACAGCCAGACTAATGGACCAAGAACCATAAAACACATAAAAAAAAGTTATACTAAATCCATGGTAGATTACAGTTACTTTTCTCTTTTTCTCTCTTTTTTCTATTATCTGTCTTTTATTTGCAGCTTATTTATATATTGGGTTTCTCATTTAAGAGGAGCCATGCAATATTTAAGCTTATATATCTGCTTTACTTTATATTATACTGTCAAGGTACATTCCTTTTCTTACAAATGACCAAGTTTATCCTTCTTTGTAGCAGAGTAATACTGCATTGTGTACTTATACCATGTTTTCTTTACCCATTCATTTGTTGATGGACATATAGGCTGCTTCCAATATTTGCCTATTATAAGTTGTGCTGCTATAAACATAGATATGTATGGTTCATTGCAACCTGATATCTTTAACTCTTCGGAGAAGATACCTAGAAAGGGAATAGTTGGGTTGAATGAAATTTCTATTTTTAGTTTTTTGAGGAATCTTCAATAGTGATTATATCAGTTTATACTTCCATCTATAATGAAGAAGTGTTCCTTTTTCCTTGCAGCCTCTTCAGCATTTGTTATTATTTGATTTCTTAATGATAGTCATTTGTTGTGGGGTGACAGAATCTCAGTGCTGTTTTAACTTACACTTTTCACATAGCCAGTGCTGTGGCTTGTGTCTAGATGAGCCACAAAGCCACATGCAGTCATAGGTGGGGATTTTCAGAGGTGGCTGAATCTCCAGTGTGTGATGCTGGGATTATGGGTGTGTGATTAGCCCACTGTTCGGCTTGGCATAGTTCTGGGTGTGGATAATGGGAAGGCCCACCCTGGGTGTGAGTGCTACCTGTCCTAATGGTGTATAGTCTGGGTAGAAGATAAAGGACAGAGAGAGGGCTGCTGGTCACTTGCCACTTTGCTACTTTACTGTTTTGCTGCCTTTTGCCCACCATGGACTGTCTCTCCTCTGTGTTGCCCCTCTGCCATACCACCCTGCCTTGAAGCCAGCTGAGTATGAACTGAAACCTCAACAATCTGTGCACTACAATAAACCTTCTCTCCTTTAACTTTGGGTGTTCAGTATTTTCTCTCAGTGTAGCAGCAAAAAGAAACACTGAATCATCGACCAGGATTTGGGGACAGATTGATTTACATTGATGGACCTCATAGCGATTCAATCACCAAAATATCAGACCCTGAAGACTCAGGGAGGGAAGGTTTATGGGGTTGCAAAGGGGAAGTACAGAGGCAGAATGGCTTGTCAATTGGGTATTGGTTCTTACAATATGCACCATAATGACCAGCCATGTAATACAGTGACTGAAAAGTGAGACTGCAACCCACACAAGGACAGTGGAGACACTCTGCCACTAAGAGGACGTTTATCAGGTGCGAGGAGAGGGGTCGTCTGGCGGACAAAGAGCGACCCCGAGGGGAAGATGTCAGGGCCTTATGTCCATGGGTAACCACAGATGGGGGAGTGGGCGCATGGGCCAGAACAGCTGTTCAGGGAAGCATAACGGGAGGGAGCTGTGCAAAATAGGAAACATCATTGATCTCTGTGGTCGCTATAGTTCTTGGGAAAGTACGCAGTTGTCCTTGTGGTTGGTGCTGCTCTTACGAGAGATCTGTGCAGGTGAATGGGCTGCACCTTGTAACTCCCACCTCCCCGCACCCAGAAACCTGGTGCCCCTGGTAGGCTCCCAGTGACCATCTGTTTCTGGGAAACAGAAGTAACAGGAACTACAATAGGTACTAAAGCAAACTGGAGCCTACGCGGGCAACAAGGGGGGCAATTTTCTGCCACATTTGCAATAAAGAAAGTAACTGAGACAGCAGTATTGAACTTTTTAAAATATACTTACTGGCCATTTGTACCTTTTCATTTGAGAAGTGTCTATGCATTTCAGATGCCCATTTTTTGGTTGGGTATTTAAATTTGGAGAGTCTAGTGTTTGTGAGTTCTTCACATATACTAGATACTGGTCCTCTGTCTGAAGAGTAGCTGGCAAAATCTTTCCCCATTCTGCAGGCTATCTCTTCACTCAGTTGGATGCTTTTTTTGCTGTGCAGAAGCTTTTTAATTTGATACGGTGCCATTTATTGATTCTTAGTATTGTTTCTTGTGCAATCAGGGTTCCGTTCAGAAAGCCTTTGCTTATAACTATGTCTTCAAGAGTTTTACCAATGTTGTCTACCAGCAAATTGTTTCTGTTTTAATATTTAGACCTTTGGTCCATTTTTATGGTAGTTTACTGAATGGTGAGGTATAAGGGTCTAGGTTTGATCTTCAGCATGTGAATAACGAGTTTTTCCAGTGCCACTTGTTAAAGAGGCTATCTTTTCTCCAGCAAAAATATTTGGACCCAAGAAGGGCATGATGGTGCACACCTTTAATCCCAGCACTCGGAAGGCTGAGGCAGGAGGATCCTTGTGAGTTTGAGACCAGCCTGGGTTACAAAGTGAGTTCAAGGCCAGTCTGAACTGCATGGTGAGACCCTGTCTCACAAAATAGGGCCGGGGATTTAACTCAGTGGTGTAAGCGCCTGCCTGGCAGGCATGAGGTTGTGAGTTCAATCCCTGGTACCAAAAAAAAAAAAAAAAATTGGACCCTTTGTCAAAGATAATGTAGCTGAGTGCGCCTGGGGTTGTTTGTGCATCCTCTGTTCTATTCCATTGATCCACAAATTAGGTGCTTTTTATTTGTTTTCTTGTTTGTTTGGGTTTTGTGTGTGTGTTTTGTTTTGGTTTTGGTTTTGGTTTTTGCCAGTGTCATACTGTTTTTTCACTATAGCTTTGTAGTATAGTTTGAAGTCTGAGATTGTCATGCCCCCTGCCTAAGTAATCCATACACTGAAAAACAGGAAGTTGTTGCTTACACAGCAAGCTTTCCAGAGCACACAGCCTGTGTTGAGGTATGAGAGAGAAAGTACAATTCTTTTTTTTTAACCTTTTGAGACAGGGTCACACTATGCAGTTCAGGCTGGCCTTGCACTCACTTTGTGGCCCAGGCTGGCCTCAAACTTGTAAGGATTCTCCTGCCTCAGCCTTCAGAGTGCTGGGATTGCAGGCATGCACCACCATGCCCAGCTACAAGGTATTTTTTTTTTTACAAGGCATTCTTTAAGAACTCAAATAAAGTCTATGTGCCTAGAGGGCAAACAAGTAAGACTGAGCCGGGCGTGGTGGCTCACGCCTTTAATCCCAGCACTCGGGAGGCTGAGGTAGGTGGAGCGTTGTGAGTTCGAGGCTGGCTTGGGCTACAACGCGAGCACAAGGCCGGCCTGAGCTACACAGTGCGACCCTGCCTCGAAAAACCAGGTCCGGGAGTTTGGCTCAGTGCCTTAAGCGCCTGCCCTGGCAGGCGCGAGGTTGTGAGTTCACTCCCCGGTGCCACAAAAAAAAAAAAAAAAAAAACAAACAAGTAAGACTGCCATGACAGCCTTTGATGTGCTGTGTGCTGGCATGTTGTGAGAGAAGCACCTGGTGAACAGGATCGACAAGGTCCTTGCCTCAGGAGGCTGACATTTGGAAAAAGGACAGGTGCAGTCAATATATAATTGTGCAGATGCAGATTACATGTAAATAAATGTGATTATGGATTGTGGTAAATGACAAGAAGAAGCAAATAATTTCTTTTATGATACAAAGCAACTTGAGGCCCTTTTAGAATACATGGTTGGAGAAGGGTTTTGAAAAAGCATTTGATCTGCGAACTGAAGTTCTCTGAAGAAACTGCGTCTGTTTGAAAGATCCTGTACCTGCTTGAGCTTGGCAGAGAAGAACACTGTGGCTATGGAGGAAAGGAGGGGAGGTCCTGGGCTGTAATTATCATAAACTACCTTAGCCCTTTAATAGCTGTTTACCTTAACTCTTGTACCAGATCTAACTTTCTTCAAATAAACTACTGCAACTATCTCACTAAGCTTAACAGACCTCCAGCCTCACCACCCCTAAACCTAGGACAGCTGTGACATAAAGCATGTTACAGGGATCCTTTGTAATCCCCAAGATCAGGCAATAATTGAGCACACTCATCTTAAATTCAAAAATTAATTAGCTAAATGAAAGGTGGAATACAGGGTCAAAATTCTCAAATGCACTTAGATTTTGCTACATATATTTTAACCTTTCTGAATCCTGCTTGGTGTGACCTCCAAAATGTTGTTTGGAATGGTCCGGCATCACTTTTAAATGGGGGCTGAGGACATGCTTGTATTTCCACAGATAACTGACAGACATCAGGACAATTGGAGCTGTTCTATGGCCAAAATCCAGCCCACTTGTGCAAGACGTCAAACACCACACCGAGACCTCAAGCAGTGAACCCGCCAGCGCATCATCCACTGTCCTGGCCTACAGCAGACCCTTTGTGAGGCTCTCCACTTAATTAACCACCAGGGTTGATTCAATCACCTGATAATCTTTTCCTTACAATGCTAGCTCTCCTAGCAGCTATAGTATGTATTCCTGTGGTTCAAGGAGAAAAGTATTGGGCCTACATACCTAGTCTACCCTTACTTAAACAGATGCACAGGCCCCCAGAGATTTTCTATTCTATAGAGAGCAATATCCTTAGGTACACTATTTTGCCCAGCATACAAATTTTAATGCATTTACAAGAACAGGCTGTTATGGTTGATACATTGTGTCAATTTGAGAAGTTTAGAAATTTAATTAAGAGACTCAGCAGGGAGCCAGGATCCTTACTTTGTAAATATCCTCAGCCTATGCAAGAAGATTGCTGCACTCACCCCAGGGGCATAACCTGCTTGCAGTATAAAGGAGTAAAAGAGGCTTGTGCTCCCCACTTTTGCTCGTGTTGCTTTGCTGTCTTCTGTCATCTGGAATTGTTGCCCCAGTGCCACGCCACTCTGCCTTAGAGCCAGCTGACTTTAGACTGAAACCTCCACAAACTGTAAGCTAAATAAACCTGTCCTTCCTTAATTTTGGGTGTCAGATATTTTGTTGTAGCAAGGAGAGAAAAATAACCAAGACACAGGCTAAGCTTAACATCACGTCTCATATTGTATATTCACCTTTATGTGTAGCTGATCTGCAGCAAGATTCTAATCCTTGTACCTTGGCTGTGAATCAGACTTGGAAAGTGTCCAAAGGACAATTTGCTTCATTAACCTTAAATTCCATTCCCTCAGATGGTAACCTTGTAAGAGATTTTAGTTTGTATTACAGAGGTTCACGCCCCTCATTTTGAGCAACATGATTTGGGCCCTTGGCAGACTTGCAGAGATCCATATCATGGATGGTCTACATACAAATTTAATTATTCCTTTGTGGATTGGTCCCCCAGAGATTTCTTCTGGGAATACATTGAGGTTAGCACAAGATTTCCTCTTTAGGCTCTCCTAATTGTACCATGACCTCAGAAACCTTGTCCAATATTATACAGTTATGTCGAGGCCTCAATCCTCCCATTCCCAGACTCATTATCAGTGACAAAACTGGACTCATCCCTGATTGATCTGTTTTGAAATTTTGTTTTAGTTTTTTCTTCTTCTTCTTTTGTTTCTTTTCTTTTTCTCCTTAAAATAAAATGAATTGGGGGGGGGAACTAGACCCAAACCACATACTTTATGAAAATTAGCCCCACCTTTTCATGTTGGATGGCTGCAAACTGGGAATCTGCAGCTAGAAAATGAAGGAAAGGTTAAAGTAGTATTACAAAGTCATAGACGTATAAAAATAAACACATGTTTATGATCCTCATATACTAGTAGTAGGGAAGATAGAATGGCAGCAAAATATGTTCTGAAGTACTAATTATTATCTAACCCATTGTATGATACCTGAACATCTTTCTAATAAGTTCACAGTAGTGGTCATGGGTACAAAGCCTGGAGTCTAGCTGCTGGTGAATTTGACAGAGACTTGGTATCACTCCCCTACTTCCCTCTTGGTGCAAACTTTAATTAAGAGATTTACTAACTAAGCTAAGAGGATGATTGGATTAATTATTGCGGGCATAGTCTCTCTGGCATTCTTGATAGCCAGTGCAGCTGTTGCCTCTGTGGCACTGGCCCAGTCAATGCAGACTGTCCATTTCATAGATAATTGGACAAAATCTGTTGATGAAAGCTGGAAAATTCAACAAGAAATTAATATAAATTTCAAGTAAGTATTCTAGAAACTGCCATCCTTTGAATGGTAGGTCACACTGAAAGTCTGCAATTGCAGTGGTGGTTAAAATGTCACTATAACATGTCTCATTTTTTGTATCACCCCTTTGCCATGCAATAAAGGGCAATACCCTTGGAAGTGGATCAAAAGACATTACTATGGATATAGATGCTCTTCAGTGAGAAGTGCTCTCCATGTTGCTGCACACAGCCACCTTTGATTCTCAAATTAAACATTGGGATAAATTTGCTGATGCTATAGAACAATTAAATACATTTGCTTATCTCAATGTACATTTCTGGCTTACTATTGGGTTTGGTGTACTCATCCTTCTCTTTATATTACTTTTCCTTAAAGTGTGTCATGGAGGAATTGCAGCCCAATGATGTTTAGAGGCCCTGAAGCCATAGCTGACTTTGCTTCAACTCTCCAAGAGTCAGAATTCAGATAAAATTATAATAATTAAACTCACTGTTCCCCTTACAATGTAATGTCATTAACCTTCTCTTCTGAGTGTTTGACAACACAGGTTTTGAGGCCAAAACCTAGAAAGATAGATGGGTTAGAGGGCAGCCAATATTTTGGCCCTGGCCCTCTGAAGTCAATGAGAACCCAGGACATGAGGGAGCCTTTTCTGTGACATCCTACAACTCTGGTGAGTTACACAACCTTCTGATTGAGGAGATTGTTGAGCCCCAGGGATAGGAGCAGAGCAGTATGCCAAAGGAGGGTCACTAGAGAAAAATCCTCCAAGCTTTCACAGGAAGCAACTTGATCAAGAAAAGTTCATGACTCATCCAGATGGATGATGCTGACAGAAGAACTGAGAGGAGCGATACATTGTTCCAAGGTAAATCCTGAGGAGACTTAACTGAACTTGATAGATAGCAAGAGACTAATTTTTGTTAGTCTCAATCTAACTTGGTCTTAAACATCCAGCAAAAAATTATAACCAAAAATAAAGATATTTGATTCCTTCTACTGGGATCCACCAGATCAACCTTGTGAAAAGAGTTCATGACTGGTAAACTTCAACAGAACTTCTGTGACCCATTGGATTAGCTCTCTGGAGGGAGTCCCTAACTGTGGTCTCCCTTTACATCAACCTTTCTCAGCTAGAAGCAGTTAAGATGGAAACTACGCCCAGTCTCCCCTACCCACAGTTCAGGATAGCTCTTCAGAGGAAAAAATATTATAGACAGCTAAGTTAGTTACAAATATTACAAGCAGTTAGACAGGGGAGGGCCTTCAGCACAAAAAACAATTATGGCCAAAGACACATTCACCAGAGGTTGGGATTTAAGAAAAAGAGCATTTCAATCTATTAAATATCAATTAAAGGAGCTGGGGGTGGTGGCCCATGCCTTTAATCTCAGCACTCAGGAGGCTGAGGCAGGAGGATCCTTGTGAGTTTGAGACTAGCCTGGGCTACAAAGTGAGTTCAAGGCCAGCCTGAACTGCATAGTGAGACCCTGTCTCAAAAAATAGGGCCAGGGATTTAGCTCAGTGGCCTAAGCACCTGCCTGCTAGATGTGAGGCTGAGTTTGACCCCTGGTACCCAAAAAAAAAAAAAAAAAAAATCAATTAAGTAAACAAAAAAGGGAAATATGGTTACTATGGTTACCTCCAAATCACAGGTAGACCTTGATACCTTTTAAAAACTTTTTTAAAGCAAGGCTGAGTACAGTTAATAACATGGGGTCAAGGCTATGCTTGTGTATCAACAGATGATGAAACACCACTATGACTGCCTTTAGGGAACACGTGACCGTGGGGAAAGGAACATCCCAGCACTGTGGAATAGCCTGTTCCTGTCCTGCCCTCACATGCAAGTGTTCTTGAGGATGAGCCTAGAGAAAAGCCAATGCCACAAGGACCAAGATCCACACAGGCTACAAGACTGATGACATGGAGACAATTACAGAGGACCATGCAGGAGGCTCAGATGCCAGTGACAGGACAGGGCCTCTCACAAACTCCTAAACTACGGTTGTTGCTATAATGCCATTACAGCCTGCATGCTATTTCAATTGCTGCAAGTACATAAATAAAAAGGAGATGCCGGAGAATATCACACTGCTCTCTCCTGAGAAACAAAGCTCTTGCAGACCTGTAGGCGTCACAGCTATCTGTGCATTGCTAACTGGAGGCCTCTGTGCCTGGTACAGTCACAAAATTTCTTTTTCTTGGCACTCTGCCTAGATCCCCACCCACCTCCCTGTTGATACCAATAAAAGCCATGAGCTTTTGAAGATGAGGCCTTTTGTTCCAGAGAGAACATTGGGTCATCCCAGAATGCCACAATGGCAGAACTTTTCTCTTTTTCTTTTTATCCATGTGCCATATTGCCAGGTGGGTTACACTGATACCCTCAGCAGGGGTTTTGGTACCAGGACAGAGATTTCCCAGCTGCCACAGCCTGTCTGCCTGGTCCCTCACTAATATAAATTGTAAATTGATAAATGTTTTTCTGTCTTTTTTGTTGTGGTGGTTTGTTTTGTTGTTGTTGTTTTGGGCTTTTTGTTTTGTTTTGTTTTTTTGGTACTGAGAATAGAACCCTGGGGTGTTCTATTACTGAGGTACATCCCAAGCCCTTTTTATTTTTTATTTTGAGACAGTGTCTCATGAAAATGTCTAGGTTGGTCTTAAACTTTCAGGTCTGTCCCCGGCCTTCAGCCTCTCTGGTGGCTGAGATTAAAGGTATGTGCCACCAGCTGAGCGTGGTGGCACACACTTTTAATCCCAGCACTCGGGAGGCTGAGGCAGGAGGATCCTTGTGAGTTTGAGACCAGCCTGGGCTACAAAGTGAGTTCAAGGCCAGCCTGAACTGCATGGTGAGACCCTGTCTCACAAAATAGGGCCAGGGATTTAGCTCAGTGGGGTAAACACCTTCCTGGCAAGTGCAAGGTTGTGAGTTTGATCCCCGGTACCAAAAAAATAAATAAATAAAAATTAAAAAAAATAAAAAGGAGAAAGAAAAAGTGCTGAGGATATAGCTAAGAGTGAAGCCCTAGGTTCAATCCCAAGACTACTAAATAAATGAAATGTGAAACAACAAAGGCCTACCGTAGATAATGAAGGAATACCGTCTCATGCGCGCTCAAGTCTTAGGTTTATTTCCCAAGAACAGGGAGATGCCATAAGAGTAAGTTTTGAGGAGAATGTGTAAGAAGAAACATGAGAGAGTGAGGGAAGAGGGCACAAGAAACTGTTCCTCCATGCCACTCCGAAGCATGAACTCCAAGCAGAGGCTGTTTGCTCCTAGGCAGGGAATGAGGACATTTATTCCCACACACAGACCGGCAGTCGGAGACCGCAGCTGACCCTGGGCCAGGAGGCTGGCATCTTGCTGGGCAGCATGGCGGGCCAGTGACGCAGGTACTGAAATGATTTACCAAGGGTGGGATAAGGGCACTGAAACACGCACCGGCAGAAGGGACTTTGCATCGAGCCTGGAGGGGCGCTGTGAGCGATGGGACAGGCTCAGCAGCTGCATCCTTGGCTGTGAAGAGCACAGGGTGCTGGTGGCCTGGGAAAGCTTGAGTTTGGGCATCTTGAAATGTTGATTGTCAGGCACACGCCTGGGGCCCGAAACATGAAAATGTCCTCATTGTCCATCTGTCCACAGTGAAAAATGTTTTCATTGTACTTTTGGGGCAGGAGGTAGCCAACAATGGCTAGAGAAAGAAAAGTGAGCCAAAGGTCCAGGCCAGATCCACCTTCTGAGTTAAACTGTAACCCAGGTTTCGAATGTCCAGGTCTAAGCACAGGGAGAAGGTAACCAGGGAACCCGGCTCAGAGAGCGAGTCTCCTGGCCTGTGCCCTCAGGTCTCCAGCAGCTCTAACTGCCATGCTATCCACAATGCTGCTTTGACACCCCCATCCCATACACCCTCCTTCCCTGGCTTTGGGGGCCACAGTTCCTCCAAGGTCATACAAGGTCAAAGACTCCACTGCCCCAAGGAAGGGAAGGTTCAAAACCAAGCCATTCATTGGCAAGAGGAAAACCTCAGACCCACCCTTTAATCCTGCCCCAAATCCAAGGTTTCCACTCCTCCTTCCTCTGGGCCAGCAGCTCTTCTCACTGTCCTGTTCCCTCCCCATGGGGTGTGCCCTACTTTCAGTAAATCTTTCACATGACCCTTGACGTGGTGGCACTATTGCCCAGTTTGGGAGCCGTGCAGACCCCCAGTGGCCCTCCATCAAGGGTGAGGCTTTGGAGCTGCAGGAGAAAATCAGCAACAGCACCCATAACTGGAGGGGCCGGATGTGCCCAAAAGGTAGCACAGATCTTGGTGAGGCACCAATGTGTGTATGGTTCTTAATGCCACAGTGTGGTAACTGTAGAAAATTCCTGGAATGAAAACTGCTGGGTGGGGCCAACCCTGCCACCAGCTTTACTGAAACAGCACCCACCCTCCTTCTCCACAGGGCTGAGTTTTATCTGAAGTAGCCATGCGTCCCATCGAACTGTTCATGGTCCTGGCCTCTTTGCTCCTGGGCAACTCACGTGACAGTTCTGTAAAATCACAGGAAATAATCGCTGGAACGGTGTCTCCTAAATAAAAAAGACAGTGCTTTTTCCGACCTCTGAAGCCCGCTGTGCCTCATGTCCTCCTTTCTGCTGGGAACATCAGTAGGTGTAGCAGCCACCTTGCACCTCTGGAGCAAAGGCAGGGAGAGAAGACACATGCCTGAAATGGAGAAAGTCAGCATGAATCGTGTGTTAAAATACAGAATGGTGTCTTGCTGTATACAGACCAAGAGCTTTAGTAATAATTACCACATAGCTATGTTCATATAACTGGCATTTTACAGATTACAAGTGTGCTTTCACAGACTCTCCCCCCCACTTCATTTTAATTTTTATTTTAAATTAAAAAATAATACTGCATGCCTGCAGTCCCAGCTCTCTAGAAGCTGAGGCAGGAGGATTGCAAGTTAAAGTTCAGCCTGGGCAATGCAGCAACTTAGCGAGACTCTGTTTTCAAATTAAAATTAAGAGCTGGGGATATGGCCATGACATAAGCACAGCTGGCACGCGCAAGGTCTTGAGTTTGATTCCTGGTACCAAAAAAATAAATTTTATTTAATTTAACTTTGAAAAAGGCCAGGGGTATGAAGGTCCTATGTTCAATCCCCAATATCACAAAAATGAATGAATGGATAAATAAATAAATTTTAACTGATACATAAAATTACCCTTTATGGGGTACCATTGTGATGTTTCAATATAGAGAGGCATTGTGTAATGTTAAAATAAACATATCTGTTTCCTTAAACATTTATCATTTATGGTAAAAACACTGAAAATCCTCTGTTCCATCTTTTTTAAAAATATTCAATACACTTACAATTATTATTGTGTGTAATTGCCCTACAGCACCAAGCACCCCGGCACTTCCAGCTCCTGTGTAATGATAACTTGGTACCTTCGACCAAAACCCCTGACCGGCCCCTGCTCCCCTCCCCCGGCTGTGTGGCCGCCATCCCTCAGCCAGTTCCTGCAAGATCGCCTGCATTAGCGTCCACACAGGAGAGCGATCACCTGTCTTTCCGTGCCTGCCTTACTTCACTGAACACATGACCCTAGTGTCATTGCCGCCGTCACCGACGACAGGATTTCGTCCTTTTTTGTGGCTGAACGGAGACCTAGAGGTGCGCAAAGCGCTGAAGAGGACCCCAGACACACCCTGCCATAGAATTAAGTTACAGGTTCACTGACTCCTGTCTCAGAAAAAGAATTTTCAGCATGCATAAGTAAGAGGCACAGCAGGATGTGTTAGGCAGAAATTTATTTTTTTCCTGGTTTAATTCTATTTATTATTCTTTAAGTACACACATGGAAGCAGAAAGGAAGAAAGGCTACGGTCAACACAAATACAAGCTAGGACTCTAGACCAGGCAGGCAGTCCTGTTTGGGGAAGGGCATGGGTGGGCAGCAGGCACACACGGGGTTGGTTTGGTATTATCACTGCTTACGCTTTAGGATATGTATATGTATATACAATGCACATGAATGCATTTGTAGATATGTGAAATTTAAAAACCTAGGATGGTTTTAACGACATCAGCAGCAACAATAAGATTACAGACATTGTTCGAGATGATGTACTGTACCCTAGAGCACTAGCACTTAACTCTATCACCGACCCCTGGCCGTAACTGCTGCCTTGTGTCTCCTTGCCCACCCCTGATGGTGAAGACTGTGGTCTTGCTCCAACAGCACCCACCACCTAAGGGCTCGATGCAGTCGGACAGTAAGGGTGACCAAACTGACCTGACGGGCCTTTCCAGACCTAGGAAAACGCTGACACTCTGGGTCACAAGCAAGCAGTGATCGCTTTACTTATCTGGATTTGTGATTCAACACATTTCCACTAATGTGCAGTTCGTTCCCTTTGAACCTTTCCTCTACCCTCCCTCTCTCCAAGGTTTAAGGTTTGAAACAGCACAATGATGAAATCAGCCTCAGCACTCCCTTTAGAAATGTTTTCTTCTGCTTTCAGAGGCAGAGGTAGAGAGATTCCTCAAAGGAAATCTGCCAAGGGCCAGGGGTTTAGCTCAGTGGCACAAGTGCCTGCCTGGCAAGCACAAGGTCATGAGTTTGATCCTGGTACAAAAAAAAAGGGAATCTGCCAAAGGAGTCATGGCCACCCTGACCTTGTTTCTGAAGCAGCAAAGGGACACACACCCACCAGGTGTGGCTGTGCTCGGCCATCTGAGCCTCCTGTGCCTGCTGGGTTACTGCACCCTCAGCCCGGCTGGTGTGACACCCACGACACCTGTGAGACTCTCCCATGCTCCCACAACCCGCCTGCTTTTTTGCAAGGAAACTGCAGCTGCCATGATGGGCTTCAGGGGAGGGAGCAGACACACAGCTTTCCAACTAAACAAAGGATTCAGCTGAACCAAGAACTAGAACTAGCAATGGTCTGAGAAATGACAGGGAAGAGACACTCCATTTTCAGGTGTGTTTTCTGGAATTCATTCCCCTTTAATGCTGGATATAAAATCTGACATTTCATCACCAATGGTTTTAGAGACAAACACATAGTAACTGAGATCTAAAAATAATAATTATGCAACCTGAAGTGAATCCTGACATTAAGAGAAGCTGTTAAACAAAGTATTTCTAGAAAAAGCAAAACCGCACAATAAAATCAAATATAATGAAACCACCAAAACAGGAAGACTTTTGGTACCTTTCAATAATCAAAGACAAAAATAAGTTTACTTCATTATTAAATTATATAATATTTAAAAATCTAAGTAGGAGTATTGAAATAAATCTATAAAACTGAAACAAATCTAAAATGTATTAGCCCTAGGGGCATAATACCTCTTTTTTTTTCCCCTTTAATTTTAGCAAACTGTCAGACTTTGAAAAAAACAAGTATTTTCCCATCTAATTTTTTTCCCATCTACATATACCTAGCAGGATGGTACTTGGTGTATCTAATTTTAAAATGGCATAATTTGCTTTTTAATATCATGCATCCTTTATCCCAAAAAGGTTACTACAGGAAATTAAAATTCAGACTGGACATGCCCTTGATATGCCTATAAATCCACTTTTTTTTTTTTTTTTTTTTGAGACAAAGTCTTACTGTGAGGTCCAAACTAACCTTGAACTCATGGTGACCCTACTGCCTCAGCCTCCCAAGTGCTTGAATTACAGGCATGAGCCACCATTCCCAGCTAAATCCACTTCATTCCCAGGTTTTAAAGACTGTGATTATCAAAATCTAAATAAAAGTAGCTCTTTAAAGAGAACAAGAAAATCATTACTTCGTGCTTGGAATTCAGCTGGTAGAAGAATACAAGTAAGGCCATGATATTCTCTGAACACTGCATGGTCCCGGAGGGTAATGCTCAGGACTCTGTAGGGCTTGGCTATCGTGGTAAATGCTACTGCAGTGGTTTTATACCACTCCCCCCCACCCAACAAAGGCAAGAAGTACTGAAGGCTGTTCTCTTGCATTTCTTTGCTAATTCAAAAACAAACAAACAAAAAAAATTGTGATAAGAACATAATGTGAAAAAGTTGTAGTGCTTTAGCGCTGTTACCCACCTAGTAACTCATCACACTAGTCATATTGTGGCTAATTCAAAAGTCACTAAGATGAATCTGGGTCACTTCCTCTGTCCAGCAAGGATGGTACTGATCCCAGTCCCAAAACTTGCAAAGCTTTAATCTTACCAAATTGGCCCTTGGCAAGGTGGGTAATTACAACACAACAATTTTTTAAATTATTGCATTTCAAAAAGAAATTCTAAGTCTTATCAGAAGATTCAAACACTCAAACATAATATCCAGTTAGAAAAAAAAAAAAATTCCTGGATAGTCCCTAAGATTTTTCAAATGAGATTTGACCTAGATCTTGTTTAACCAGGAACATCCATAACACAACAAAAGCTTTCCTGGGAGAGAAATGGGGGTCACACATCCATTCTAGTCGAGAAGAGCTCTGTCGCACCCTTCTGGTTGTAGTCCTGGACTGCAAGTCTCAGAGGTCTCAGCTTTAGCACTGAAAAAGTTCTACGGAATAGTGCACACCCGGCAAGGCAGGAGGCAGGAGATGGGGGAAGCTTTGATTCATTCTCTTGATTTCTCGTAAATTTCCTTCACACAATCATAATGAAAGGTCTAGCATCAGGACACTTGGAATACTCCAGTATTGTAGTCAACCCTCTGAGAGTTTATCTTGGTAAAGGCTGTTCCCATGTTTGGCAATTTCAAACTCTAAAACACATAAGGGTACAGAAAAGAAGTCTCTGGCCTCTAAAAGTAGACATGTTCAGTGCTTATCAGCACACACCGCAGCGGGAGGAGAGATTTTGCTTGCCAAGTGCAATTCAGAATTGCTTTCTAGATAACCCTTCCCTCAGACACACTTTGGGAAACATCCATGGAACAGGAACGTGTACCCGAATTACTCCGAAAAGTCCATGCTTATGTACTGGAAAAAAAATGAGCAAAGTAGAGGAACGATGAAAAGTAATATGGGAAAAAAATTTCAATTGTACAGCAATATTGGTATCTTTCAGTATGCCTCATCAAGGGTTCATAAAACGTATCGAACTGAGATTTTCCTTTCTCAAAAGAAAAATAGAATGCCTTCGCAAAACAGAATAAGCAGCTCTTAGGGTGTAGAGAGCGGCAAAGCTTCACAGCTGCCGCCCCACCTCTCTGGCCTGTGGGCATCCGGTGTGTCAGCCTACATTTCCCATGATCCTCTCCAGCCTAACCCGGAAATGACAACAGCCTATCCGTGCTCACCACACCCCTGTGTGATGACAGCTTCCGTTCCTGCTTCTATATAAGCTGTAAACACTTCCGCAATAAACGAGACTTGATCGGAACTGCTCGACTTGTCTCCATTTCTCTCTCCTCTTGCCCTGCCCCCATCCCCCATCCCGTCTCTCCTCCAGGCGAGACCCATGAGTTGATCCG
>RJWM01037139.1:0-17656 GCA_004363535.1 Dasyprocta punctata
GAAATTGACACCCAGAAAGTTTAAATGCTTTCATGACAACATCTGGACATTACAAGAACCAGAATTCTTAAAATCTTGTCAAAACTCAGAAAAAATTATCTCCAGTTGTGTAGTTCCATGAAATATTGAGAAACATAGACTAAAACTAAACTTAGCATATTTTCTCATACTTATTTTCACTAGTATAGGCCGAGTATTATATACTTTTTTAAACTACTAATGACCTGTTATATTCATATGAAGAGAATCCAACCTTTAAAAATCCATTTGGCTGCCAGGTGTTTAGCTTACTGGCTCAAGTGCTTGCCTGGTAAGTGCGAGGTCATGAGTTCAATCCTCGGTACCAAATAAATAAATAAATAAATATAAAAATCCATTTGGTATAAAAATTACCTCTTTACACAAACTGATCAGACAATTGGATAAGGCATTTGAATTATTTGTCCTACCAATTCATAGGTACAATGGGGTTAATAGTAAATTTTTTTATAAATCTAATAGAGCAGGAGATGAAAAACACATTGAGAGAGAAAAAGGGACCATTTTGCTCTTTGACCTCTCTCTTTCGCTCCCAGGAAGGAGGAGTGTATGTACTTTTCGCATGTCTTGCACTAAGTGCAAAAGGAATCTCAAAAGACTCTGACAGGTGCAGGGAAGGTAGACCAGCTAGGGACCATGGGAACTGAATAACAACACAGCAAGCATCCCGCAACTTGGAAACACCAATGGGTCCATACAAACAAAATGAGAAAGCAAAATAAAGACAAACTAAAGAGTAAGAAAAGCTCAGCTGTCTCTAAAAGGACTGCCCCTTTCAGAAATTAGAAACATTGCATTCCCCTTCTCCCCTCAGTCAGCAAAGGACAGAGAGAGCACCTGGACTTCCACTCTTGCCAGGCTGGAAGTAGCCACTCCAACACTCCCAGCACTGTGATGGCCCCAAAGACTGAGCAATCATCCCAGACCTTGGTCCATATGGTCAGAAGTAAGGAGGCTAATATGTAATCCCTCGGCCCCCATACCCCTCAGAGGAGACATTGTGAGGGTCCCAAACATCCTGCAACACCTTATTAAATCTTAAAAATGCAGATGAAAGAAATTAAAGGAAAGTAAAGAAATGGACAGGCAGACTGAAAGAAGATTCAACATAGTTATCAGGTCAGTTTTTCTTATATTGATTTATAAGCTTAGCACTATTTCTATGAAAATTCCAGCAAGATATCTATATGCATAGATTATTCTAAAATTTATATAAAGGCCCAAAGTAACTACAGTAGCTAAAACTATCTTGCAAAACAAGAATAAAGTAAGAGAAATTGTTCTACCTGACTCCAAGATTTACTATATTACAACACTAAGTAAGACTGGTTTTAGTAGAGAGACACATACATAGATCAATGCAACAGAACAACAAGTTCAAATTATAGTAGATAAAAATACATCCAACAAATTGTAGAGAGTGGGGCCAAAGCAGTTTAATAGAAAAAAGCAGTCTTTTCAAAATGCAATTAAAGTAAACAAATCTATTAAGATAGACAACATGTAAACAAACAAAGAAAAATCAACCTCAACCTATACTTCATGTGAAATTTAAACAAACCGTAGCTTGTAAATGTAAAGCATAAACCCATAAAACTTTTAGCAGATGACATCGGAGAAAACCTTTAGGAATTAGAACTTGGCAAAGAGTTCATAGACATGATCCATAAGAAAAATAATTAAGTGGGGTTTTATCACACTTAAACAACCTTTACTCTTTCCAAATGCCTGGCAAGAGGAAGAAAGAAGCAGCAGAATGGTAATAAGTATTTGTAAAATATGTACCTGAGTAAGAATTTGTATGTGGAATATAGTTCTAAAAATTTAAAAACTCAGCAATAAAGACTAAACATAAGCAAACAAACAACTGTACTCAAGAACTGGCCAAGAGATATGTCACCAAATCGAAAATGTGAGTGACAAATAAGATCATGAAAAGCTGATCAACAGCACCAGCCATTCAGGAAATACAAATTAAGATGATAATGAGTTATCACTACAAACTTATCATAACTGACGTGAAAATAGTGACAGTAGGAATGTACATTGGTTCAGCCACTATAAAATTAGCTAAACTGATTTGGAAGCCTCTTTAGAAACTAAGTATAGTTACTGTTCATTTCAGCAGTCATACTCCTGAACGTGTGTCCCAGACAAAAAGAAACTTGTATCCACAATAAAATCTGCTCATGATTGCCCATAGTGGCTTTTGTTTTATTAACTGGAAACTGGATATAACCAAAATGTGTTTTGATAGATTAGTGGATCCACTAGGCTAAATCAATGCCATGGGAACCTACTTAACAACAAAAAAGAACAAACCCTGGCTACACATAACTAGAATGAATCACAAGGGCATTATGTTGACTAAAAACAAAACAAAACAAAAAATCAGTCTCTCAAGGACACATGCAGTATGATTCCATTCATGAATGTGTCTTTAGTTGGTCTGTTATTGCCACTTCCATGTCCTAAGTTGATTCAAAATCGTTGCCTTTTCTGGTCATTTCGACTTTGGAGAAAAGCCAGAGGTTGCATGGTGCCAAATTCAATCAATCAGGTGAATGAAGATGCAGCGTAATGTATTTCTGAGCTTGGTTTTCTTGTTGGATGTCACTTTCCAGCTGTAGTCGTGATATTTTTTTATAACAGTTTATGAAAACACCAAAGAGAATTTTCAACACCTCTTCAAAAAGTAGCAAGAATGATACAGACAAGGGGACTGGTGGCAAAATGTCTGTTACTGTAATTTTGAAAAATTTAAACATTCTTATCACCCCTTATACATAGCATTCCCTAAGTGACAAAAACAAACAAAAAAATGGAGCTGAACAACAGATTTTTTAGTGCCCATGGATAGGGAGAGTGGGTGGGGGCGGGGAGTAGATTATATAAAGATAGAATGAGAAATATCTTCATGGTGATAAAATATTTGACTCTTAATTGTGACAGTCACACAAATCTACACTTGTGATAAAATGGTGTAGAACTACATGTGCAGAGCAGTGACATGAAAGCTGTTTTGACATTAAGTACTGTGCAAGATACAGCTAGTGAGGAAAAATGGGTGGAGGGCAATCAGGAGCACTTTATGCTATCTTTATAGCTTTCTATGAATCTATAATTATTTCAGAATGACTAGGTAACAGAAGAAGTTGTTATATCTTGTTTCACTGTATCCTCATACCCTGAGTGGGTCCTCATCAGGGTGATGTCTACATTGTTTCCTTTGTCCCTCCTCCACATGGCCCTTGTCCTGTCCCCAGAGTGGTTCCTGTCTTACAGACTCAGGTCCAGGCTTAGTGGGCCTTTGCCGAGGAAGTGAAAGGAAACAGTAGATGACACAGATGCCCTGAATCCTCAGACTTCTAAACTGTGGTCATTAGAGTTGAAACGTTGAATTTTTAGGTGAAAGTCCTGGGTTCAACTATTCAAAGTGCCATTTAATCAATAGCAAGATCAAAGTCTTTAGCATTTTTAATAGATTGAAATGATGTTCTGAATATCACAAAATAAAACTGAGCAATAGAATATCCTACAACTGGCTTCTAAAAGACCACTGTGTAAGCATTAAATATAGGTGAAACTTCATGGAAATGTAAAAATGTCCCAGCTGACATTCATTATTCATTCCATGTACTAGGAGTCAACAATGTCCTTGCCAAAAGAACTAAGAATTCAGTTGCATTACTATTAATTGCTACATTTTATAGTAATTATGTATACATGAAACAAATTAATTTATTTGATTAATGAACTTATGAGAAAAGAAACACTTCACTCCCATTTTTAGACACCCCCATTTTTTAGATATACAATTTCAGGTACAAAAAGGTTATATAAATTTTATAAAGGCTCACCACTAATAAAACTCAACTATTCAAACCCAGGCTCAAATTCCAGATTCTTAGTTGCTTTATAATACTGCTAAATTGTAGTATCGCATCTACACATCAATTCACTTAGCAATCTTTGTATGCCAAAAATTGTTCCAAATAGGATTATTCAGATTACTGCTATGACGAGTCTCATCTCATTACGGAAACATGATAAATAAGAATATACTAGTGGTGACAAGTACTGTTACCTTTAAAAGAGAATGATGTGATAGTGAAGAAAGAATCAACTTCATATTCAGTGTTCAGGGAAGCTCTCATTGAGGAGGGAACAAAACCTGATGGAGTAGAAGAGACCGGACACACAGATGTGTGACAAAAAGGAAGGAAGCCACACAAGGGCAGGAGTGGAGCACCTTAGGGGAAACTTACTTCACCAATTACTGAGACTTAGGAAGAATCCAGTCATAGGGAGAGGATAAGGAATATCAAGGAAGGGAAGGGTGGTGTAATGTGAGACGATGCAGACAGCAGGGAATAAAGATTTCATTTTTGTTATTAGGAGAACTCCCTGGATGGTTTTAAGCAGGTGATAATGATGTGGGTTAAACTTGCAAAAGAGTTCTTTAGCACTAAAGTGTAGGACAAATGGGCAATGGTCGAATGTATGGAGCAAAACAGATGACCAGTTAAGAGCTGTTGAGCTTTTTCAGGCAAGAGATAATTATGATGCGGACATGAGCACTGTCAATGGAAAATGAGAGAAACTGGGTTCGGAACACAGGAAGTAATGTTCAATTCCACCCTGTCCTCTGAGGGCCAGACAACGTGCAGAGGATTGCGGGCAGGTCTTAGCATCAGTCTTTGGAGTAACAGAATCACAATGATGGAGAGATTAATGACATACTGCTATATTTGAAGAGGGTTCTCAATGTGATATTATTATAGCCTGTATTAAGTATTTCAACCATTTATACTTCAATGCTATAGAATTTTAAATTGTAATATTTTGTAACAAAATCAGTTTATTTGGATAACAGGGAAATTATTGGAACTAGAGCTTTATGATATTATCCTGATGGAATATATGAAAATACTGTGAAACCACAGAGTAGACCACGTTGAATGGGGTTCATTCACCTTTCAAATCAAGACACAGAACCACGTTCTATGAGAATAGGGAATGAAATTGAGAGTGCTTAGGCTAGTGGTGATGTACCTACAGCACACATGCCTCAGGAGACTGTTGGAAACTAAAAGTTTTGGCATCACTGGCTTAGGTGAATGGAAGAGAGATGGAACTACATATCTGTTTTGCATTGGTTAAAAGACTGTGGCACAGGACTTATATCTGGAACATATAGAGAACTGAAAGCCATTTGCACCTCGAGAAAGGTTTTATATCTAATATATATAAAGAATTGAAAACATAAGGCCCCTCAAATTCTAAGACCCACTCCAAAAATGAGGATCTGAGATGAACACACACTTCTCAGATGAAGAAATACAAATGACAAATAAATACATGAAGAAATGCTCAACATCACTGGTCGTTCGAGAAATGCAAATTAAAACAGCATTGAAATTCCATCTCACTCCAGAAAGAACGGCTGGTCAAGAAATCAACTGATTGCAAATGTTGGCGGGGCTGTGGGGAAAAAGGACCACTTCTCCACTGTTGATGGGAGTGTAGACTGGTGCGGCCACTGTGGAAATCAGTGTGGAGATTCCTCAAAAAACTAGGATTGGAAGTTTCATTCAATCCAGCTATTCCCCTTCTGGGTATTTTCCCAGAAAAACTGAAAATGTCTTGCCACAGTCAAACTCACATTTATAAATATCATTATTGTCTCCCTAGTGTAAAAAAATAATAAAAAAACTGAAAGAGTAATAAGATCCAAAATGTACAATAGATATTGTAACAGTGAAAGGGAAAGAAAGTGCTCAAAAGGAAAGAACAACTGGGATAGGGGAAAGGAGAAATGGAAGAAAGGAAAAGATTATATGTAGGTATACATATATAACTGTATATATGTATATGTATGCAAGATAGATAACTATACTACTAATCTCTGTTATTTCATCAAAAAGAACAGATTGTACTGTCATTATTTGATTGACCATTTTTTATGCCTACATCTTGTAACCTGAACAACTACTTCCAAGATAACAATATGCAATATGTTAGTGTTAATTTCTTACTATTTTTTAAAATTCTGTATTATTTCTATCCTTTGTTTTCTTCTGCTTCTTTTTTAACATAAAAAAAGAATCATAAAAAAAGACTGTGGAGCCTAAGAAAAACAGAATTTTGTTTACTACCAAAGCACAGATGAATGAATGGAAGCTATAAGATAATAAGTTTCTTCTCAGCACGAGATAAAACCTTGAAGCGATTATAACTGGCCACAATAGAATGGATGCTGAAAAATTACCCACCAGTGAAGTTTATCTTATAAACAATTTGTAAGAATGAGCAACAAAGCAGGGATTATCATTCTTTTAATGATGAGATTCTATAGAAAATAGAGCAGGTTGCTAAATATTAATATCTAAGATGTTCTTCTATAATCAACTATTTTTCTTACAATATTGTTAAAAGGAGTCTCACAAGCTACCATCTTGACAAGTAGTCACTGTCTAAATCATGAAAGTCACAAATATTGAAACACATTGTTGTTCTTTAAGGGTCATGCCTGGAAGATATAATTTATACTCTTATTTTGAAAATAAACAAGCTTCAAAATCTACTTTTAACAATTTTTACAATAATATTCTTGAGTGATGCATATTTGAACAAATGATACCAACCTATAATATAATTGCCTTCTAGTTATTTTCTTATTGTAATATTAGCTATTAAACAACTGCTTATGCCACAGATTTAATTCTCACAATATTTCACAGTAAGCCAGTTGGAAAGGTAATATGGTGATATTATTCATACTTATAGAACTTGGAAAGAATTACTCTTCAACAGTGCATTAAGATAATTGATTAATAGTGAATTAAAGCAATTAAATACATTTTTTAGCATTTGAAACACTAGAAGCACCTTTACATAAAACTATAAACCAAGCCAATTTTATCAGTAGGTGGGTCTTGTCATATATATGAAACCTTTAAATGTGATTTAAAATCCTAATACTGTGTTTTGTCAACATCTCAGTTTTCAAATTATTTTTTCCCATGACCCAGCAAACCTATATCAGATATTCATTTTCATGGTGTATTCTTATGAGATTCGTTGCTTTGCTGTCTTAGGAACAATTATTTTAAAATATCTGTATGTCTCCCACAAATTATTCTGTCCAGACTACATCCTAGAACACTCCTGGAAAGTCAAGCAAGAAGTAAGAAATAAGTTGACTTTAAAGAGGGAGAAATTGCACAATGTACTTGAGAAAAAAAGTATTGGGATGCAAAACAGACGAAGAGTCATGTGCCTGGAATAAATGTCTGTTGCCTGCATGAATAAATGCATGATGAATAGGTGCTCAATGAATCTAAAGTATTGGAAGTGTTATTTCTAAATTAAAGCTATGATATTGCAAAGTGAAGCTGACTTGTGTTTTGGCACTAAATTATTTCTGAGGGCATTGGCTAATTATTCTTTTATTTATTCAAAGTTTCTTCTTTTTCAAAGTACTCTCACTTACCCCATCTTCTTCTTGCATCAGAGCACAGTTTGTGGGGGTCTTGGGGAAAGTGAATTTCTCATCTTATCTCATCCTCTAGCCAGGAATCTGGAGACCGCTGTAGTGGTCCATCTGTAATGATCATAACTTCAACTGACAACTATTGAGCTTTTATTTCATCTCCCTTCCATATAAATTCCTCTGATGGGTTTTGTTCAGGTTTTCAAACCTCCTTCAGAGGCAAATACTCTTAATGATCTTATTTTATAGATAAGAAACATATTACATGAATAGATAAACCATTTGCTCAAGCCAAAGAGCTAGTCACAGAAAAGCCAGACTTTAACTCTGATGTACTAGATTTCTGTACACATATCATTAACTATTATAGCATACTACTATAGACTTTTTTTAAATTTGTGGGGAAAGAGAAGTAAAAATGCCACAGCATTATTTTATTGAGCAATAATCATAAAACATTTCTTCTGAGCACTTCAACAAAAAGTTTGAAGTCACTCAGAGTATTATATGTAGCAGACATTTCATTTTCCAAAGCAGTAACATAAATCATTAACTAAAGACCGTATTTCATGTCAAATTTTCTAATTTCAGTCTGGAAGTGTTTGTATTGAAGTGTGCAGAGCAGTAATGTGATAGTAAATTCCCATGATGAGAGGCTGTCAGTATGAAATTGTCAGATTAACAAGAGAAGAAGAAAATTACTGTTTCAGTGACAATTCTTGAAATGCAAAGCGAAAAATTAAAAATCTTAAGAATTAATTATTTCCAAGCTTTCATTTAATCACAGCTTTCTAACACTGAGATGTTGCTATGAATGTTTAGATGTGCTGAGGTTTAAACACCAAGTTGCTTCCTTGGCACTGATGCTTAATTAATGTTCAGTTTATGATGAAATTAAAAATTTGGCAAGAGACATTTGATGAAAAATACCCTCATTCTCTTTTCGCTTTACTTTTTCAAAGTCTCTGTGATAATCCCTTATAAGACATCTTCTGTTTTTCTCATTGACTAATACCTACCTCATTTTGTGACTTAAATTAACACAGCCTCTCTAGTCTCTTTGCTTTTTCTTGTTTTGATATTGATTTAAGGGTAATATTATAGTTAGGATTTATTTTATTTAGACTGGTAGAATATAAGTACTTTAATTTATGGAAATAAATTATCCACTGGTCACTGTTAGACACCTCCCCCAAAATAACAGTGCATTGAAATTTCAAATGCTGTCTGCTGTTCAGTGGATTTATCACGATCTCGATGCTACAGTTTAAGAGATATGGACAGAGACACTTATTAAATATTGGGTGAGACAATACTGGGTACATGGGCAAAGGGTAGATCAAAGGAGATCAAGGAAAGACTTGGGGAGAGACTGTCACGGCTCACTCACCTTAATCCAAGCGACCAGAACCAGGGTTTCCTTGCTGACTTCACAGTGAACAATATGCTAATGTTATCTTGGCCTGAATGGTGTGGTAATTTGAGACACACATTATCTCACAGTTCTGGAAGGAAAAATAAATCAAAGTTTCAGTTGGGTTAGTTCCATCCCAGGGATGTGAGGGGAATCTGTTTCATATTTCTCCAGCAGTTTTTTGGCAGTCTCTCATGTTCTTCGTGAATCTCATGTCTTCACATCTTTCCTGTTTGCTTATCTTTCTTGTCTAAATTGTCTCTTTATACAAGGACATTATGTGTGATGGTCATTTTTGTATCAATTTGTCTGGGCCATGGGGTGCTCATATATTTGACTGAACATTATTCTGGATGTGTCTAAGAGAAAGTTTCTGGGTGAGATTAATTTTTGAATCAGTGGACAGAATGAAGCAGACCCCCCCCCCATAATGAATTGACATCATTCAACCAGTTGAAGGCTTGAAAGGAACATAAATATTGACCCCTTCCCCATGTAAGGGTAATTTTATTTTTTGTTTGAGTATCCAGACTGAAGGATCAGCTCATCCTGTGGCTGGATCCTGCTGGTCTTTAGGCACTGCCTCTCCTGGTGCTCTGGTCTTCAGACTCAGATAGGAAGTGCACAGCCAGCTCTCCTGGGTTCCAATCTGCAGGCTCAGCTCACAGCTCTTGAAATTTGTCTGCCTCTCTAATTGTGTGAGCCAGTTTCTTAATGAATCTCTCCAGGTATATATGAAAGAGTTCAGTATAAAATATAAATATTGTGAAATTTTCTTAATAAAAATATGTTTGTGCATATATATCCATATATATCCATACATATCATTGTATAAGCCCTACATAAAAACATACATATATATATATAATTATGTACCTCATTACCATATAAACACACTACCCACCTTAATCCAATATGTTGGGAGTCTTAGTCAAGCTTCTTCATAGAAATAAAATTGATACAATATATATTTTACATAATAATCTTGATTTATTTTTATTATATAGCATGCGTAATTATGTAAATAAAGTATAATATTTGCTTTTGTTTTTTCTGCAGTCATATTAGATTAGGATGGGCTCTTGATCCAACGGACCTCATTTTAACTAATTACATCTGCAAAAATACCATCGTATTCCTAAAAACAGACAAATTCTAAGATACTTGGGGTTAGAAATTCAATATAAATTTTGGGGAATGTAATTCAGCCTATAACTAATGAAGTATATTTTATTTAAATAACATGCTCCCTAAAAAGGAAACAATACATAATGGGAGAAAATGTTTCCTATCCATTTGCTTGTATTTTTGTTGAGGCCACAGGATGATTTAACGTACCTTGTAATGTGCATTAATTAGCAGAGGGCAGGTCACAAATGAATGCTAAGTAAAGGTTGAATGACTGCATGCATGGATTATGTATTATTTGTAATTCTGTGCTAGGGTTCCCAAAGTAAAGTGACACAGATGGTTGATTTAAGCAACAAAAATTTACTTTTCCACAGCTCTGGCAAGTACAAGTTCAAAATGAGGATGTCAGCAGAAGTAGTTTGTTTAAGGTCACTCTTCTTGGCTTATAAATGCTCATCTGCCTGCTATGTCCTGACATGGTTGTTCCTCTGTTGGTGTTGTTTGGAAATGGATCTTGTCTTCTTGTAAGGAGACCCAATACTGAGTGAGGGCCTGCTATAAGCACTCTATTTTAAATTAATTACACTTTTACAAAGGCTGTCTCCAAATATCATCCTGTTTTGAGGTCCTGAAGATGAGAGCTTCAACATAAGAATTTGGAGAGAATGAACAATTTAGGCCATTCCACATAGGTTAAGATGCTGTAACAAAAAGATCCTAAAATATAGTTGAATCAAAAAAATAAAAATAAGGGCCGGGAGTTTGGCTCAGTGCGTTAAGTGCCTACCCTGGGAGGCGCAAGGTTGTGAGTTCAATCCCCGGTGCCGCAAATAAATAAATAAATAAATGAATAAAATAAAATAAAATAAAAATAAAACTTGATTCTCTCTCATAATGATTCAGAGGTCAGCATCTTTCCAAAATGATTAAACCCTGGACACAGTCTCTAGCTCATGGTTCAACTGAAGATTTTCAGTGTTACAATGGGGTGAAAGTGATCCCTGTTCGGTATAAACCATATTTCACATTTTGAGTTTTGATCTTTTTCTGTATTCCCTTGAGATGCTGGACCATATTTTCCAGTCATTCATGTGATCCCAAGGGGAAGCAATCCATACTTAGCGTGTCGTATAACTAAACTGTATTTGTTCTCCAGATTAGGCTCGTTACATGTACTTTCAGCTTACCACATTTTTAACCTACGATGGGCTTGTCAGGATATAAACCCATCATAAACTGAGAAGCATACATATACATCCATCTAAACACCTAGATTTCATCTGTCCTGCTGCTTCTCCATGACTTCAAGAGTAATTCTCATCAGTATCATTGGGGCTGGCTCTGCACCTTCCTTTCCATTCCCATAAGGCAGAAATATGTACTTTTCCAAATATATCATTTTGTTTATGTTTATTGTTATTATTATTATTATTATGTGGTTAAAATAAAAAAGGGTGTATGCATAGTGAAATTGAATAAACTATTTGTCTTGCTAATCTCCAAATGTGAGGATTCAGAATTATTTAACACACTGAGAGACTGTATGCTTTGTTCTTTGATTACTGTTAACAGAACTCTATGAGACCTATTTAAAGTGCTAAATGTATTTCTGATGACCATTTGCTGAAAAAATATGCATCTATGTAAGGCCAAATTTGAAATTATAAGGCGTTATTCATGAAGTCACTGATGATCAAGCCATTTCTACTCATTTCTACTCAAGATAAGATTTTGCCACAAATGCTATCATTCTTTTGGAAACTTAATTTTCTGCCCTGGAAAAAGATGTTATAAAACATCCTAATCAATCATTTGAAATGCTTATCTTTTAATAGACTTGTTATCTGGCATCCAATTTGTCTTTACCAATGTTTCCCCCACCTTTCTGTAAGATATTCTGATGTTCAAAGGCAAGTCTGCACTGTAGTTAAGGTAATGCTTACCACTGTAACAAAGAGATACAAATGGAAGACGTTGCTCTCTCTTACAAAGTTCAAAAAGGTGCTACTGATCAGTGAGTGCCTTTATTTCCAGGGATACTTCAAGAAGCTGTTGTCTTTCCATGTGTTGCTTCTATAATTTCCTCTGCACTCAGAGATCTTTGCTAGGTGCTTGTATCTGGGGTCAGGAGTGGAGCAGAAAAGAAGGTGGAGAGGGACTCCACCCTGCTTAACCTCTTTTGCTCAGCACCATTCTATTGGTTGAAGCTGGTCACATGAAGCTGGTCCATCATTTTCCAGAGTTGCAACTAATATTGTTCTTTCTTCCCCTGCCTGGTGTTACTCTGCACTTGAGAGGAGAACACAGATGTTTGTCATGAGGTTAATTACCTCTGCCACAAAATTTCCTTTAACTGAGCAATACGGTGGCCTTTTAATACTGGAGCTATTTTTTAGCATCTAGTTAGATACCCACGATTTCTCTAAAAATAAAAGCGTAATTTATGTTCCTAATTTTGTATTGAGAAACAATTCTGAATTAAACCACAAGATATTATATACTGAAAAATATCTTTCAGATACAGTTGATTATCCAACTAATATGTTTACACTATCCAACTAAATATTTTAAGCTGTTTATCAATCAGCTACATGCTGTGAGTGACCTGGTAGCCACAGTTGTTAGGCAAAGCCACTTAGAATGCAGATAACCTGTGTTCTCATTCTTTACTGTGAAAGTTGAAGTGTGTAGTTTTAACAACAGAAGGGAACAGTGAGAAACTGAAACTTCTATGATATAACTAGAAAATAATGAAAGTTTTATAGTGTTCTTTGATATAAATCGTCAATCTTTATAATAGGGATTGTTCCCATGAGACAAATTTAGTTAGAACACATAAAACTTACTTGGTAATACATAATAAAATTTATTTATGTTGGCATGAAAGACACTGGGACCAAAATATGTTTTTTGGCAAGAGCCAGGTTTTTATTAACCCTATCCCACACAGTGTAGTTCAGTCCCTGGAGTCATGTGATTTCTCAGCTAAATTGTGTAGAATAATTAAAAAGGAAATTCTAATTTCCATTCAAAATAAGATAAGATTGATATAGCAGAACGAAACTCCCAACCTACTATATGTCCAGTACAAGTTCATGTTCTCTAAAATTGAAGAATGAATGTTAGGAACAATGAAGGTTAAGAGCAGAATTTATTTATTGAGAGAAAGAAAACTTCTGTCTGAGAGAGACAGAAGGGGTCCAAGTGGGTTGCCAAAGACTCTGTCATTTTTGGGGATATTATAGAGCAAAACTACAAGATGAGGCAAGTTCAGAATGGGAACTTGCAAGGTGAACATTAGGTGGGGCAGAACAAGGGTCGACCAGTAAAATTAATTGCTCAGGTAAAATTGATTAAATTGGGGACAAATGGGAAAGCAAGTCACTTAGCAAGAGGCCATGCATAAGGAGCAGTGACTCTTCCTGTAGGGGGTTGGGACAGTGACTCTTGCTTCCTCAGGGTGATGGAGACCTATTTAGAATATCAATCTTAGGATGTGGGTGCATTTGTTTGATCTTTTGCCTTAGGCCTGGCTCACAATGGGAGGTGTCTGTCTCTACCACAGTTGCAAGGTATCTGGTCTTCTGCATTGGCTTCTTCGAGGACCTAGCCCTGTCTGACTGCCTATAATATTTCTATCTAACTCCGTTGCCTGTAACAAGATGATATAAATGAATGATTAATTATAATTCATTTTCTAGGCTGAAGAGTATATCATAGTTTTCTTTTTGTTTGTTTGTTTGTTTTCTGGGTATCTCTCTAGTTTTCTAGAATTAGAATTAATAGTTTGCTGTTTCTTCTGTACCACGAATGTACTCTTTTTAAAAGTTTAAAACCAAGGCCAGTAATCAGGCTTTCATCTGTGGTGGTTTTGCCCATTGCCCTGTTGGTTACTTTCCGACTTCCCTTCCCTAAATGGTTCTAGGGGATTTGCACTTCAATCCTTATCTGGTGAAAAGTGTCTCCTTGACAGGGATTTTGGCAGTAAAACTCCACATCCACCATATAAGTCAAAAAGAGAATAAAACAAACCTTTCCTTGGACTCCTCTCCCTTTAATCATGCATGCACGAGCCACACATCTATTCTACAGTGATAGATAAAAATATCAAGTAATTAACTGGTATTGTGACTGTAATCCAAGCATTTTGGGAGGCTATGTTAGGAGGATTGCAAATTCAAGTTGAAATTCAGCCTGGGTATCTTAGAAACATAGGGAAAACCTACCTCAGAATAAAATAGGGCTAGGAATGTAGCTTAGTACAAAGAAGATCCTCAGTTCAATCCCAGATACTATAATAATAATAATAATATTAATAATAATTGTGCTATCATTATCATTATTATTATGTTTACTTCCACACCTAGAGTTATGAGAAAAGACATTAAACTCAAAAAATTCTTTTGGCCTAACCAGTGCAAGCTGCCCAAACATCACTGCAAGGAAATCGTTCTCCAAATCTCCAATGTTAAGAAAAGAACTTTAAATCTGAACTTAAATAGAAGTTTGTATAACTGAGATTATGAAAGAATTGATGAAGCTCATGAAATATTTGTAGCTATTAATAAAATAGAAGTTTATTGTTGGACTTTACTGAAGGCTCAATAAATGCCATGCACTGAATTTCATCCCTCCTTTGCATTATCTGATTGAAAACCTCCAGTCTTTCTGACTGAACCATTGTCATCATTTTGCAGGTGAACAAATGAAAGCTTAGAAAAGGTGAGTGATATGCTATGAGCATAACTAATATGTAGTGGGCCAGGGCTGGGATCCGTTATTAGCTGTCCCCGGAGCGTTATCTCTCAGTGCCTCTGCAGTGCCGCCACTCGATTCCATCCGGCTCATGCCTTCAGCCTCCCTTGTGCCCATTACTTCCCGAATAGGTAGAAGGAGATGTGAAAAATAATGATACAAGTCCTCCTTCTTCAGCTTGTTCTTTTCTTCCTCCGTTATTTCTTCCACTAATCTGTGACTTCACCACATAGAACCCTAAGCTGTGTTTCCTGGTTAGGCACTGAAACTGTGCATCTTTCCTTTCTTCTCTGTTGTTAAACTCTAATTTGCCAGAGAGTGGAAAATCAAAGGATCTAGACAGTATTTTTTTTTAACTCAGGTCATTAAATTCCACCCTAAGCTGTATACCTACCAAATACTGACTATATTCATAACACTTTCCATCTCTTTTCCATTCATTAGCCTCTCTTCTATGTGTCTGTGATTGTAAAATATTATTCTAGTAAGTTTAAATGGCATGCATTGCTTTGAACACTTTAAATTTTTCTCCCTTGTTTGGAAGTCAGTGTGACACTTTTTTTTAATATGCTGTTGAATGAAATACTGATATCCAGCCATGCACCAATAATGAGAACCTCTATTTTGAATGTCTTCATATATTTTCACTGTTATCATTGCAATTCTTATCCAGTGCTTTCCAGACAATGGATTGGAACACATTAGTCAGTCATGAGAATTTTTCTGTGAAATACAGCCTAAGAGAGCTAATAAAACAGATAATTCTCACTTCCGAGATAACCACAATGCTGAGTTATTTTTGCGTCATTTAAAAAGAAGTTTAAGTTAATTTCAACCTTGTAGCAAAGTTTCTTTCAAATGGAGATGCTATTGTTTGACTCTCCCTGAGTATGATTATAAGAAACAATGGTTAATCCTTTTTATGAAAAATGAATTTAAGTCCACATGCACTCTTTGGGAGAATTTTTGAGGTAATCAAAAAAGATTTAAAAGTATTGTGTTTAGAGAGTTTTTTAAAAAATAATTTTAAAGCTACATTTTTTACTAACAAAGGCTTCCTTCATAAGTGATGAACTGTAGAAAAGTATTGCAAGTGCTTCCTAAAATAAGTGGCAAAAAATAAAGTGATTGAAAATGTGCCTGGTGATAGAACTATGTGTTTTTTTTGAATTGGTAAGAAAATTTTGCAGGGATGGTAGCAGTGTAGACAAACACCATGCAAATTGTTATGGGTTCTTACGTGGTTCCCACACAGACCCTCAATGAAACAACAGTGTGCATTTCATGAAATGCAGGAATATATTGATAATACATTATAACAGCTTATACATAAAGATAAGTGGCCAAACAATAAATATATCTGAATATCTACCATACCTAAGTCACTTTTAGTATAGTTATGTGTCTTAGTCAGTTTGGATTGATATAAAAAAATGCTATAGACAAGATGGGTTAAGTAATAATAGGTAGAAGGAGTTGTGAAAAATGCAGTTGTTTAGCTGTAATGCTGGGATTTCTGTGCTCTGGGCTACTGGTGTGGTCAAGTTATGGAAAATGTGTTCTGAATTGCAGATAGTTACTTTCTTACATAACATGAAATGTGAAATCGGTGTCTGCAAGGGGCATGAATAAGTGAATGATGACGACAAAGGAGCCAGACACATGAACATTTGAAAAAATAACAGCAAAATCATAGAGAATATCCTTTGGACAAATATACGAGTTTGTCATATATGCGATAGAGACAATGTCTCTTAAGGTTCTGTTTGGGAAAAGGCTCTCCATAGAGGTAGAAACACTGGGCTTGGTAGAAAGAGAGGAGAGTAAAGAGGAGCAGTGTTTCACTGAGGGAATGTTACAAGAGTAAGCCATATAATAGGAAATTCCAGGACATTTGCTGTGGACATTAAATAGTCCAAATTTATCACAAAGGTTGTGGAGGGAGATGCTTGAGAGTAAGCCACAGATGACAGTGTGCAAACTCTAGGGCTCTAGGTGCCATATCAAGAAATGCATATTTTTCTTTGCTTATGATAAACCTATGTCTTCTGACTTCCTTTACCTGAAGGCATTTTTTGATCAATTTTAGGTCCACTGCAAAATTGAAAGGAAAACAGAGGACAGATACTCCCCGTATATCCGTCCTCTGCTCCTACTCATTCACACTCTTCTCCATCAGAACCCCCCATCGGAATGATACCCATGTGTTATACTTGACACACCTCCCATTGACACATATGATCCCCCAAAGTCATACTAATATTAGTCTCCTCTTGTTTTTATGCAATCTATTGAACAAATGTCCAGTGTCATGTGTCCATCATTACAGTGCCATGCACCACGTGTTCACTGCCCTGTAACACCCCTGGCCCCACCTCCAGTCCTCTCTCTCAATCCCAGCAACCACTGACCATTGTCCTGTTTCCATAGTTTTGCCTCTTCCAAAATAGCATGTGTGTGGAATCCCACAGTATGTAACCTTTTCTCATTGGCTTCTTTTCCTTAGCAATGTGTGCAGTTACTTAAACAAAGGAATTTTAGGTTTACCTACCTTTTTTAGTGGCTTGTTAACTCATTGGTTTTTAGTGACAAGTAATAGTCTATTGTCTTAGGGTGAAGCAGTTTATTAGTTCACTTAGTGAGGGAATCGTGTTTGCTTCCCATTTAGAAAGTTACGAACAAAGTTTCTATAAATATCCATAAGCAAGTTTTTGTGTGATCATGAGTTTTCATGTCCTTTGGATAAATTACATAGAGTGCACGTCCCTGGACAATGTGGTATGAGTGTTTTGAATTTTCAAGGACATTATTAAACTGTCTTC
>RJWM01037140.1:0-17678 GCA_004363535.1 Dasyprocta punctata
TCAAATTTTTATTTTTATGAGTCCAAGTTTGCAATACATTACATTCACTGTGGAGGAGTGGGTACCTGCACGTAATTCTTCTTCTTCTTCTTCTTCTTTGGTACCGGGGAATCGAACTCATGACCTCACACTTGCCAGGGAAACGCTTGCGCCGCTGAGTTAAATCCCCAGCACACATAATCTTAATTCTTTCCAAGTCCCCTTCTCCTAACCTTCCTCCTCTTCCAACTCCTTTTCCACGGAGCTCAGGCATGTCTCCGAACTCATACAATTCTTTCAGTGACGTTTAATTAATTCGACGAGCATTCGTCTACAGCCGCACGCAAGGTGCCAGACAAAAACCTCGTGAAGTCTACGGGTGGGGGCGGGGCAGTGTCTGCACCCGGATTCCGCAGGTAGGGGCGGGGCTGTGTGCAGCGCGGGCGCGCGGACGGGGGCGGGGCAGAGCCCGCAGGTGGCTCCCGCAGGTGGGGGCGAGGCGGGGCGCGCGGACGGGGGCGGGGCGCGCTGACTTCTGGGCCACCCTGGAGCGCGTTCTGGCGGGAGCGTCTTGGCTGAGTTGGACCGGGCTGGACTTCCTGCCCCCGAGGGCCTGCAGTCTCAAGTCTGGCCCAGCTCCAGGGAGGCGTCGCCCCGCGAAGTCGCAGTCGTTTCCTGGGCGCGGTGGGCCCGGGCAGCGCAGGTTGAGGGCGCGGGCGGGCGCGGGCGGGCGCGAGGACAGCGCACCTGGGACGGCCGCGCACTACATGGAGGACGGCGTGCTCAAGGAGGGCTTCCTCGTGAAGAGGGTGAGCGCGGGGCTGGGCCGGGTCGGGGCCCGCGCCACCCACCGGAGCGGGGCGGACGCGCGCCCGGGACGGGCTCCTCGGGTCCCCAGCCTCAGCCAGAGCTCCACACGCCGGGGGAGCGCCGGGGGCGCGGGCGCTGGCGTGGGACGAAGGCCGAGGAAACTTCGAGGGAAAAGGGGCCCGGGCACCGGCGGGGATGAGGTTGGCCTGGGCCAGTGCAGTGTGGCGTCGGGGTGGCGGCACGGGTGTGGGTGTGGACGTCTTACAGCAACTTGACTTCAGCTCACCGGGTCCTGCGTTCAGTCCCCAGGACCGCAGGAAAATGAAAACGAAGAATATTAATCAGTGAATAAGGGGTGGGGGGTATGGTGAGAGATTGGTTAATGGGTGCAGTTGGAAAGACAGAATAACTTCTAGCGACTGAGCGCAGAAGTAAAGTTAACAATTAAGGGTATACATGGTTCAAAATAACAAGGTGAGAGAATTAAAAAAAAATTGATTTGAAAAAGAACGAAAACGATGATACAGAATTTCATAACATAACAGGACATTAACAGTGGTTAACATATTGTGTATTGTTATCTTCAGTGTAGTTCAGATTACAAGATAATAGGCATTAAAAATGATCAAACAATCGAACAATGAAAGCACAAACTGTTCTTTTTGATGAACTAACAGATTAGTAGTCTAGTTATCTCTTGTGTGTGTATATATATGTGTATATATGAATATACAGACATATAATCTTTTCCCTTCTTTCTTTTCTCCTTTCCCTTATCCCAGTTGTTCTTTCCTTTTGAGCAGTTTCTTAAGATGAGAGAATTTTGAATGTTCTCAATGTAAAAAAATGATAAATGGCCAGCGTACCTCTAATCCTAGCTACTCAGGAGGCTGAAGCAGGAAGATAGCAAGTTCAAGGCCAGCTGGGCAATTTAGCAAGGTTTGTTTTAAACCATAAGCAGCGGGGATGTAGCTTGGTGTGAGGACTGGATGCAGTCCCCAGTACTGTGGGGAAAAAATGAGGTGACTGATATGATAGTTACTCTGATCTGGTCTTTGCACATGTATGAATCCTCACACTGTACCCCATACATATATGTTAATTTTTAAAAATATATATTTTGAATAGTATATTTAAGTATAATTTATTTTTTCAACATTTTTCGGGCTGCTGGGGATTGAACCCAGGGTCTTGAACACACAAAGCATATGCTGTGCCACAGAACTACACCCTAGCCTAATGTAATCTACTGATTCAACAGGGTATGTTCTGGGAGGAAGAAAGCATTCTGTGCTTCCTTAGCATTTAGAGTTTGCCTGCAGCACTTCTGCAGGTCAGTAGTACATTACCCTCCTTTCACCAAGGTGGGAAATAAAGCTCAGAGAGGTTAAGTAACTTGCTTTGGGTTATGGCTGTGACTGGTGGTGTTGGAATCAAATCTCAGGTTGACCCCAAACCTTTTCCTGCCTATGAAACATCATGCATGGTGGGTATTGTTAGTTAGTGTTGTGTTACAGAGGAGGAAACAGGGTCAGGAGGATGAAACAGCTTGCCTAGTGCTAGTAATAACTGGGATGAGAACCCCGATCCTGTAGTCAGACCTTCCCCATTGTTCCATGTGGCTGGGAATAAGCAAGAGCCCAAACCAGAACAGAAAGTCTGGATCCAAGTAAAAAGTGAATGAAAAGAGCAGCTGCAAGAGGCAGAATGATTCGTACTTTAAAATTACTGTTAGGGCTGAGTGTGTAGCTCACTGGTAAGGTGTTGTGTAGGATGTGAGAGACCCTGCTTTTGATCACCAGCACAGAAAAAAGAAATGTTAGCTAAATATTTATGCTTACATAGTATCTTTTAAGTATGTAAGTGTGCGACTGTGCCTGGATGGAGGGGCTCTCACCCCTTCGCCCGCCCCTGGTGGTCAGACCAGCCCTGCCAGCCCTGTGCGCCTATCACTTTCCTACCCCACCCCACTGTGTCCCCACTAGTTTGCACAGTTGATCCAGAAGGCAGGGTGTGCTGTTTGCTCAAAGCTGTATGCACGGAGGGTGGGAGGCCGAAGCCAGAACAAGAGTCAGACTGGGTATGAGCAGTTCAGAATTCCACACCCACTTCAAGTCTCTTTGGCTAAAGTGATAAGCTGCTTGGTCCCTTAGGGTCTGTGGAGCTGGCCACACCTCAGAAACAGCCTGTGGGGAACTTCTGCCGCCTCCCTGGACTGCAGCTTGTGAGGTGACAGTCTGAGCTGGGGGTGGACTTTAGGCCCCGTTAGGGAATCCAGGTGCAGAGAAGTGAGGAGAAACCAGGGGTGGTGTTCTGGGAGACTGAAGTGGGAAGATTACAAATTCAAGCCCATCCTGGGCAATTTAACAATTTACAGAGCTTCAAAAATAATAAAAGGACTGGGGTTGAGGCTTCAATGTGGAGGCCCTGAGTTCAATCCCCAGTACTGAAAAATATTTTAAAAATTAAAAAGTAAGCCGGGCGTGGTGGCTCACGCCTTTAATCCCAGCACTCGGGAAGCTGAGGTAGGTGGAGCGTTGTGAGTTCGAGGCCCGCTTGGGCTACAACGCGAGCACAAGGCCAGCCTGAGCTACATAGTGCGACCCTACCTCAAAAAACCAGGGCTGGGGAGTTTAGCTCAGCGGCTTAAGCGCCTGCCCTGGCAAGCGCGAGGTTGTGAGTTCAATCCCCAGTGCCGCAAAAAAAATAAAAAATAAAAAAAAAAAAATTAAAAAGTAAGAGTAGTGAGGAGAGTCAATAGATTTGGCCTCCAGCCCCCAGCAAGTTCAGGGCTTGACTGAAACCTCATTCTACCCAAAGCCAGAAGCTGGGATTTGGAGCCTGACCCTGTTGTAAGTGGACCCCCACACACACCTGGTGAGGCAGTTGGCCCCATTCTCCTGCTCTGGTCAGCACCCCCACATCCCCTTTCCTCATAGGTGGTAACAGCAGCCCCTGTTCCCAGGGCCGGTTACAGGGCTGCAGCACTGGGAGTCCAAAGGGTCAGAGGTGGCTGCACCAGAGTCGGGGCAGGACCAGTCTGGCAGATGAGTACTAAAAAGTCATCAGCCGGGAGACCAAGCCAGAGGCCTTACGGGAGCCAGGCAGGCAGGGGCATGATGGGTCTGGTTCCCACCCCCGCCCAGACCAGAAAGAAGCAAAGCTCTGGCAAGATGCAGAGAGCTTACCAGGCCTGGGCCTCAGGAGGTGCAAGGCAGGGGCAGGAGCAGCGGGCAGGGACTGTGAGACGCTCCTTTCCTGACCAGCACTGCAGTGGGAACATGCTTCGGCCTGTGGACTCACGTGAAGAACTCTGTCCTTACTGTAAAAGTTTTCTGAACAAAGTGTTTTTTATGTATGAAAACCCCCCAGAAACTACCTATATGTCTCCTCAAATAAGCAAATGACTGATTGAATTATAGTTATGCAGATATTAAAAGTGTGTATAGTATTAAAATTCGATGAGTGATCAGGCATGGTGGCACATGCCAGTAATGTCAGCACTCGGGAGGCTGAGGCAGGAGTATCGACATGAGTTCAAAGCCAGCCTGGGCTACAGAGTGACACCCTGTCTCAAAAAACGAAAAAATTGGGCTGGGAATTTGGCTCAGCAGCTTAAGCGCCTGTCTGGCAGACACGAGGCTGTGAGTTCGATCCCTGGTGCCACACACACACACAAAAAAAACCCCCAAAACAAAAAAAAATCCAATGAGTAAAAAGATACAAAGTATGAGTAGAGAAAAAATAGAAAGCAAAATAGCTCAGAAGGAGTTGTAGAGGTTGAGAGTCCTACATTAAGGCTCCCCCCGATACCTGCCCTAAGAACCCTTCCCTGCCTAATCTAGCTCCGCAGCTTTTAGATACTCATCACAGACCATCTGGTCCCTGTATGTCACTCAGTGCCCAAATAGTCCACTTCCTGCAGGGGCATCAGTCATAATGGGTTCATGGTGACCCTAGTCTGGTGTTACTTTATTTTAATTTGATTACAGCTACAAAGACTATTTCAGTTTTTTTTTTTTTTTTTGCTACCTGGAATTGAACACAGGACCTCACATTTGTCAGGCAGGTGCTGTACCACTGAACTATATCCCCAGCCCTGACTGTTTCCTTATGAAATCACTTTCACAGGTACATGAGGTTCCAACTTAAATTTTTGGGAGGACACAATTCAACCCACAATAAGTACCGTTTCTGCTTTTTGGGAGTTATAGGACCTTGGGCAAGATCTTTCTGGCCCTCAGTTCCTTGTCTTTAGGGAGCAGAGTAGGCCTTATCTTCTCCAGCTGTGACATTCTGTGCCTCTTGAGCTTAGCCCTGAGTTGTCACCCCAGTTTATGGGCTCCTCTCCTTTCTCCTAAAAGGGCTTCTGGGATAACAAGCCACTCTAACTGCTTGAGTCGGCCTCTGGCCCCAGACAAGGTACCTGAAATGCCCGGGTAGAGGGAGAGCGGGGTTCCTTTCCAGCTTATACCAGTTCTTTGACCCCTGATCACTGTGGTGATTTAGGGCCAGTCACAACCCATGTGAACCATGTGGTTTCTCTGCAGAGCAGGGACCCTGGATGTGTTTGGGCCAGCTTTGTGGGTTATCCCCACAGCCTCCTGCTTCACACAGTTCTGCCACACTGTGGTCAGAGGGATCTTTTAAACACGACAACCTAAGTTGTTACGCTTCTCCTTAAAATTCATCAGGACTTCCCTCTGACCACAGTATAAAGATCAAACTGCAAAACGGAAACTGACTCCACATCTGTAAGATGTGGTCCTGGTCGCTTCCTCTTTCTGTTCCCCACAAGCCTCAGCGTCCAAGATTCAGAACTACGGGGAATTTCCCCAAAGTAGCAACATTGTTTTTTGCAGTGCTGGGGATGGAACCATGGCCTTGTAAGTGCTACGCAAGCTCCAGTGCCAGCCCTGGCATTGGCTCTGTGCCACCCTTCCCAACCTTCCTGTTCTGTATCAGCTTCTTCGGGTAACGTGTCTGATGCAACCCACAGCTCCTGAGGGTCAGGTGTCCAGGAAGCCCAGTTGCAAGACTCCAGTTCAGGGTCTACCATGTAGTTGCAACTGAAAAGTCCAGATGTGGCAGTCACCTGAAGGCTGCATGGGCTGATGGGTCCATTCATTACATGTGGCTGTTGCCTGAGGCCTCAGTGCCTCACTTGTCTGTAAGGCTGCTTGTGAAAGGGCAACCTTTCCCCAGGGTGAATGGCTGGGGGTAGGGATAGAGCAGTTCAGGTTGGCCTTGAATTGACTATGTAACCCAGACTGGCCTTGAATTCATGGTGACTCTCCTGCCTCAGCCTCCTGAGTACTGCAATTACAGGCATGTTCTACCATGCTAAGCTTTCAGTTAGGATTCTTAGTTGTTCCTAACACATTCTAGTCACTTTGAACAGGAGGAAGTTAGTAAATAACTTAGGAATATTTGAAACTATTCCAGAGAATTGGGTTGGAATTCTGTATCCAGGGCCTTCCTAAATTGCTAAGTTGCCCAGTTTGGACTGGAACTTTTGACCTACCTGCCTCAGTCTCATGAGTAGCTGGAGTTATAGACTTGTGCTCAGACTGGTGTTATTTATTTCTATTGAAAGATGTTTTTACTGGCAGAATGACTGCTGAGACTGTTTTAACATTTGTCCTAGGGTCTGTCAGAAGAGACTGTCTGTACTACTACTCCCATCCTTGCCAAAGGTTCCTATTTTCATGTGCTTGGGTGCTGCCAACCATGCACCAGTGCTTTCTGCCTGGGATCAGCAAAGCTTGGTCACCTACCTGTTCCTAAGTTCAAGGGATTCTGGGAGATCTAACACTTGGTATAGGAAAGTACAATGTGTCTTTTTTTTTTTTTTCTTTTTTTCTTTTTGGTCTTTTTGAGGAGACAGGGTTTCACTGTGCAGTTTTTTTTTTTTTTTTTTTTTTTTTTTCCCCCGGCACTGGGAATTGAACTCACAACCTCGCACCTGCCGGGGCAGGCGCTTAAGCCACTGAGCCAAACTCCCAGCCCTAATTTTTTGAGGCAGGGTCGCACTATGTAGTTCAGGCCGGCCTTGCGCTCGCGTTGTAGCCCAAGCTGGCCTCGAACTCACAACACTCCGCCTACCTCAGCCTCCCGAGTGCTGGGATTAAAGGCGTGTGTCACCACGCCCAGCTCTCACTGTGCAGTTTAAGATGGTCTTGAACTCACTTTGTAGCCCAGGCTGGCCTTGAACTCACGATGATCCTCCTACCTCAGCCTCCCGAGTGCTGGGATTACAGGCATGCACTACATACCTGGCTGTTTTGTTGTTCTGCTCAACTCTGTTGGTTGCATTTTTCTCCACTTAACATCTCCAGCCCTCTTCCTCTTTCCTACTGTATTAGTTTACTAGGGCTGATTTTCATGAAATTTCAGATGGGCGGCTTAGACAACAGAGACTTGTTTCTCAGAGTTCTGGAGGCTGGAAGTCCAGGGTCAAGGTGCTGACAGGTTGATTCCTCTGAACTTTGGCTTGCAGGTGGCTCCCTTCTTCCTGTGTCTGCTGCAAGTAGTCTCTCCTCTGTCCCCATCTCCGGCACTTCTCTGTATGTTCACATCTCCTAAGGACACCAGATTTGAGTAGGATCCAACCTAATGGCCCATTTTAACTTTATTACTTCCTTAAAGGCTGTGTCTCCAAATTAGCCCATTCTGCAGTATTGGGGTGAGGGCTTCAACATATGCATGTCAGTGGGGTGGGGACACATGATTCTGCCCCTAACAACTGTGTTTTAAGGTTTAAGATTATTTTGCCTTCTCTTCTTTGCCTCAAGTGAGCAATCGTGCCATCAACTTCAACTGCATCCTGTGTGCTGGTAACTTACTGCCTTGAATTCTTCAGCAGCCAGACACCCTAGGCAGCCCTGCAAGTGCTGCCTCCAGGCTGCTAGTTGGAGCTCAGAGGGAATGGAGAGCTGGAACTGGGCCATGTGGGGAACTGTAGAGAGCCCCAGTGCAAAGTCATCAACCCTCAGGCTACACAATTGGACTGTGAGTCAGGGAGAAAGCAAAGAGAGAATGCTTGTCAGATGAGCTTTGCTGTGTGTTTCATTTGGCTGCCACAGTACATTCTGTTTGAGCTTAAGTCCAGGCCCGCAAAGCACAGTCATGCACACGAATAACTAGTGCAGGTGATTTGTCCATACTTTCGGCTTCCTAATGGCTTTCAGTACCTGTTGAACATGGAGTGGGATCACAGCACCACAGATACAAGAATACAAGGAAAGGGGCCTTTGATGTGAACACCTGCTAGGTAAAGGAATGAGTGAATGAAGTAGATGCTCTTGACTGACATGAAGCACATCTGTCTGAGTGAGAACTTCGTCCCAAGTTGCTCTCTGCTTGAAACTGTGCCAAGCAGATTCTGTGTGTGGCCCATTCTTTCCTTTCTGATTCCTCTGCAGACATCCCCCATGCATTAGTCTGTTCTAGAAACAGGGTCTCTGCCTACACCTGACTGTCCTGCCTGTTGGCTCCATGACCCACCGGAGCACCTCCAAAACTACCCTACTTTTGTGCCTGCCACAGCTGGCCAGGTAACTGGTAGGCCCTTAGCACTGTGGACTTGTGGAGGCTTTAACTTGCAAGTTAATTATGCATCCACATAGTAGTCATTATAGAGTGTATTTTATTTTATTTTATTTTATTTTATTTTATTTTATTTTATTTTATTTTATTTTTTTGTGGTACCAGGGATCAAACTCGGAACCTTGCGCCTGCCAGACAGGCGCTTAAGCCACTGAGCCAAACTCCCGGCCCTAGTTTTTTTGAGGCAGGGTCGCACCATGTAGCTCAGGTCATTCTTGTGCTCGTGTTGTAGCCCAAGCTGGCCTCGAACTCACAACGCTCCACCTACCTCAGCCTCCCGAGTGCTGGGATGAAAGGGAGGCTGAGGTAGGAGGAGCATTGTGAGCTCAAGGCTGGCTTAGGCTACAACGTGAGTGCAAGGCTGGCCTGAGCTACATAGTGCAACCCTGCCTCAAAAAACCAGGGCTGGGAGTTTGGTTCAGTGGCTTAAGCGCCTGCCCTGGCAGGGGTGAGGTTGTGAGTTCAATCCCTGGTGCCGCAAAAAAAAAAAAAAAAAAAAAAATATATAACCCAAAAAAATGCCAGTGGGAAGTAGAAGATCAGTGCTGAAGGCTTTGCTTGCATACTCAAAAGAGATGACGAAGAACAATCCAGACAAAAATATTGCTCTCTCCTTCACTGGACAGTTGTTTCCATGGTGCAGTTTGCTTGCCTGGGCCACAGGACAACTTTCCCTGAACACAGTATCCTCCCCTTCACCGCCTTATCTCAGGGCTTCCTGTCTGTCCACAGGGCCACATTGTCCACAACTGGAAGGCACGATGGTTCATCCTTCAGCAGAACACACTGCTGTACTACAAGCTTGAGGGGGGTCGGAAGGTGACCCCACCCAAAGGCCGAATCCTCCTGGATGGCTGCACCATCACCTGCCCCTGCCTGGAGTATGAGAACCGACCGGTAAGTAAAGGCCTTTACTGCCCAGCTCCCTGCCTCAGATGCATCTCACCTAGGGCCTCCTTGGAGAAGGTGGTGTGAGTAGCGGGGAGAACTCAGAGCTGTAACTGAAAGTCTTGTGGATTCAAATTCTGGCTTCACCATGTACTAGATGTGTGACCTTGGGCAAGTGGTTAAACCCCTCTGAACCTTCTTTCACTGTGAGGTGATACTGATGTGGAATTCAGGACCAGACCAAAAGGAGACAGCACCAGAGGAACTTCAAAGACAGCTTTATTGCGCTAGCGGGCTGATGGGAATTCAGTTCCAAGTCATCAGCCCCAACTTGAGTTTTCCAATCATTTATGTATGTTTCCAAAAGGTAGTACAAAAGGCAGATAACATAATATCCTATGGTTAGTTACGCATGTCTTTGTCATTAATTGCTAGGCAAAATTCACTCTTACAGAAACAGCAACTATATAAGGTTACTATCGTACAACATAGAGGAAGAATCCGTCATTGTCTTGAGACTAGGCAGAGATGTCCTTGCAGTGGTAACTCTCTGGGACTTGGAAGTAAGAGAAACATTTTTTCCTGGCTGAGCTACACTTATCTTGCAATTGGCACCGGGAGTGTCAAGGCTCATTAAGTTTGTAGCTTTCTAACTGTGGGAATAGGTTGTGTCTCCCAGTCTTATCCTTGAAGTGTCAGAAATATGCTTAGTATTAGAAATATAATTTTTAAAATCTTGTCTGCATTAAAATAGCTTCTACAATGTAAAATAATTATACCTGAGTATGTTGCATGGTTGTGACAGGGTTTGTGAAGTTAACGGTCTGTTAAAGCACAGAATTCAGGATGATGTGGCACTCCACAATGTGAGCAGTTACCGCTATCTTGTTGTTCAGTGTGATGCTTTCATTTCCTAGAGGTACATGTTTTAGAAGTGAAGGGTGCAGGATAAAAAATCAACACATAAAATTCGTATGGTTCCTGTACCCCAACAATGAGCCCCCCAAGAAAGAAATTAGAAAAGTAGTCCATTCACAATAGCTGGAAAAAAAAAGTTAAATACCTAGGATTAATGTAGCCAAGGAAGTGAAAGACCTCTATCATGAAAACTAGTGCTGTGAAAAAAGAGACTGAAGAGGACATTAGAAAATGGAAAAATGGGGCTGGGAATGGTGGTGCACACCCCTAATCCAGCACTCACTCCTGCCGGGCGTGGTGGCGCACGCCTTTTATCCCAGCACTCAGGAGGCAGAGGTAGGAGGAGCGTTGTGAGTTCGAGGCCAACTTGGGCTACAACATGAGTGCAAGGTTGGTCTGAGCTACATAGTGCGACCCTGCCTCAAAAAACTAGGGCCGGGAGTTTGGCTCGGTGGTTTTAAGTGCCTGTCTGGCAGGCGTGAGGTTGTGAGTTCGATCCCCGGTGCCACAAATAAATAAATAAATAAATAAATAAATAAATAAATCCAGTACTCACTCCCTCAGGCTGAGGCAGGAGGATTGCTGTGAGTTCAAGACCAGCCTGTACTACGTAGTGAGATCCTGTCTCAAAAAAAAGAAAGAAAGATGGGATTGTTCCTGTAGGCAGAACCAATAGTCAAATGCCCAAATTAGCAAAAATGATATACAGATTTAATGCAATTCCAATCAAAATTCCAACAGCATTCTTCACTGAACTGGAGAGGAAAAACTCCAAAATTAATATGGAGCCTAGCATGGTGGCACACACGTATAATCTCAGCACTAAGGAGACTGAGACAGGAAGATTGCTGTGAGTTTCACATCAGTCTGGGCTGAATAGTGAGTTCAAGGGCAGCCTGGGATACATAGTGAGATAGTGAGAACTTGTGTCAGAAAAAACAAAAACAAAACACAACACCCAAAAAATGCATATGGAACTAGGAGAGACCCCAAAAAGGCAAAAGCAATCCTGGGTAAAAAAAAAAAAAAAACCAAAGTGGAAGGCATCATAATCCTGGACTTGAAGTTATATTACAAAGCTTCTGTGATAAAAACAGCACAATACTGACCCCAAAATAAATGTAAGTGTGGATGAAACAGAATAGAGGATGTAGGAACAACTCCGTGTAAATTCAGCTGTCTTTGACAGTGGCCAAAAACATACACTGCAGGAAAGGTAGCCTCTTTAGTAAATGATGTTAGGAAAATTGGCTATCCAGTTCAAACCTAGACTCATGTCTTTCACCATGTAGTAAATTAAAAGGGATCAAAGAATTACAGGTAAAAATTAAAGCAGTTAAACTGCTAGAAGACAAAATAAGTAGAACTCTTGAAATCATAGATGAAGGCAAGGACTTTCTCAAGAGATCCTTGATCACATAGGAAACAGTACAGAGAACCAACAAATGGGATCAAGTCAAATTAAAAAGCAAAAGAAAAAACCAACAAAATAAAAAGAAAATGTACAGAATGGCAAAAAAATTGGCCAGCTGTATCTTAGAGGACTAATATCTGGAGTACATAAAGAACTAAAAAATTTGCTGGGTGTGATGGTACACCAGTAATCACAGCATGCAGGAGGCTGAGGCAGGATCCCTGCCAGTTTAAGTGGAGCCTGAACTACATGGGCAAAACCCATCTCAAAAAAAAAAAAAAAAAAAAAAATATTAGACCCTCAAAAATAAAAGACCCAATCAAAAAATGGGCAAGTGAAGTGAACAGACACTTCACAAAAGAAGTACAGATGGCTAATAACTGTGTGAAGAAATGCTCAACATCACTGGCTGTTAGATAAATACAAATTAAAACAAGACTGAGATGACATCTCACCCCAGAAAGAATGGCCGTCATCAAGAAATTAATAACAAATGCTGGCGAGACTGTGGGAAAAAGGAACCCTTCTTCACTGTTCCTGGAAATGTATTTTATTTTTTATATTTTTTGTCATTTTGAGACAGGGTCTCACTATGTAGTTCAGGCTGGCCTTGAGCTCACTTTGTAGCACAGGCTGGTCTCGAACTTGCACCAATCCTCCTGTCTCAGCCTCCTGAGTGCTGGGATTACAGGTGTGCACCACCATGTCCAGCTTATTCCTGGAAATGTAAACTAGTACAACCACTACAGAAGTCAGTGTGGAGATTCTTCAAAAAAATCTGAAACTAGAAATTCTATTTGACCCAACTATTTCCCTTCTAGATATCTTCCTGAAAAAGTTAAAGACATATTACAGTGATACATGCTTATTCATATTTATAAGAGCATGATTCGTAATAGCTTAATTTTGGAAGTGGCCTATATGTCCATCAACAGATGAACAGACAAAGAAAAAATGAAGATAAACTTGAGTCATTTGTAGGAAAATGAATGCACCTTGAAACCATAAAGTTAAGCAAACTAAATGGGACACACAAGTTTATATATCACATGGTTTCTTTTCTTTTCTTTTATTTTTTTTGCGGCACTGGGGATCAAACTCACAACCTCATACCTGCCAGACAGGCGCTTAAGCCACTGAGCCAAACTCCCAGCCTTAGTTTTTTGAGGTAGGGTTGCACTATGTAGCTCAGGCCGACCTTGGGCTCGAGTTGTAGCCCAGGCTGGCCTCGAACTCACAACGCGCTCCACCTACCTCAGCCTCCCGAGTGCTGGGATTAAAAGACGCACGCCACCATGCCCAGCTCACATGGTTTCTTTTATGTGAGAAACCCAAATTACAAAGAAAGCAAATTAAAGATAGATAATAGGAAGTAGACAGATGTTTCTCAAATGGGAAGGGGATTAAGAGATGGAGGGAGGGAAGGGCCAGGAGTTTGGCTCAGTAGCCTAAGTGTCTGCCTGGCAGGCGCGAGGTTGTGAGTTTGATCCCTGGTGCCACAAAAAAAAAAAAGAGGGAGGGAGGAAAAGGGGACTGAAAAGGGAATTGAGACGCGCTATTGTAATAGTTAATTTTTTTTTTTTTTTTTTTGTGGCACTGGGGATCAAACTCACAACCTTGCGCCTGCCAGGCAGGCGCTGAAGCCACTGAGCCAAACTCCTGGCCTGAAATAGTTAATTCTGACAAAAAAAAAAAAAAGAAAGAAATAGTTAATTCTGTACAAGTCAATCTGTGGTCTCCCAATGTAGAGGAATGAAGTCATGAACCAAAAGGAGGATGTTGGTAGAGTTTTTATTGGAAATAAGAAGAAAAAATGCCCCTGGTTTCTCCAGGAAAGGAATCTGAAAAGTGGAATTTCCACCAGGTCCCTCTATTTCGTATGGATCAGGGGATTTAGAGAATTGCTCAGCTGTTCAGTGACTGTCTATCACAGGTGGCTTTGGGAATTTAAAATGACCGATCACAACACAGGGACTCTAACCCAGTTACTCAGTGTGTAGGGATTAAAGGAAAAGGATTTTAGAGAAAAACTGGTTATTTTGCTTTTTTTTTTTTTTTTTTTTTTTTTTTTTTTTTGTGACACTGGGAATTGAACTCACAACCTCGCACCTGCCAGGGCATGCACTCACGCCACTGAGCCAAACTCCCAGCCCTGGATTTTTGAGGCAGGGTTGCACTATGTAGCTCAGGCCGGCCTTGTGCTCGAGTTGTAGCCCAAGCCAGCCTCGAACTCACGGGTCCTTCTACCTCAGCCTCCTGAGTGCTGGGATTAAAGACGTGCGCCACCACGCCCAGCTGGTTATTTTGTGTTTTAAGTTTCTGGAAACTTGGGAATTCAATAGGGAGGAGCCACATCTTCCTTTGGGGAGGGAGCCGCACTCCCTGTTGCCTGGAAAGTTCGATTTTGGGTCACCGTCTTTCTTATTTTTATTCTTATCAGTATGGCTGATCACCCAGCTCTGACTCTGACCCTTCCCCTAGCTAGCTGTTCACTCCTAAGCTAAGCTAAAGAAACTGTTTTTTATATTACATACATGTACCAACTCCACACAAGGTATATAAGGATAGTGTATTGCAAACATGCAAACAAAAAATCGGAGATGGACAAAGGAGGAATTGAGGGAAGGGAAAGGGCAAAATAATGAGGAGTAAAGTTGAGAATGCAAATGAAAGAAACATCCCAGGACCTGGTGGTTGGCCTGATGTTGAAGGCAAGGCGAGGGCATCATGTGTCCTTGCAGGCTGACAGGTATTTTGGCTTGCGTGGCAAGAGGAAAGGAGGATGGCACCCAGGAGGAGATGGGAGGAAGAGCTACTCGACCCTTGGGCTTGATCTGTTAGCCAGGAGCTCTGTGTCCTGGATGTTCAGCTCTGAGTATTGTAGGGGGGTCCAGATGGCGGTGGTCACTGCCTTCGTTGAGCTTGAGGGTGAAGAAACAGAATTCTCTCCTGTCCCCAGAGGAGTGTGTAAGTGCTGGGTGTGGTGTCGCATACCTGTAATCCCAGTACTCAGTATGCTGAGGCAGGAGGATCACAGCAAGTCAAGGTTAGCCTGAACTACATAGCAAGACCCTATCTCAAAAAACCTAAACCAAAAAAAAATCCAAAAAAACAAACAAAAAACTATGTAAGTGTTGCCCTCTACAAGTTAATGCTTTTCTCACAACCAAGCTTTTTTCTGGAGATTGACAGTATGTTTGAGGACATAAGAATAAGGGAAGGCAGGCCTGTAATCCTAGTACTCTGGGAGACTGAGGCAGGAGGATAGCAAGTTCAAGCCCAGCCTGGGCAACTTAGCAAGACCTGTAAATGAGTAAGGACTGGGGATGGGGATGTAGCTCAGTGACATCTCATCTCAAACAGACAAAAAAGAATTAGAGAAATAATTTAGTTGGAATTGGGGAGGAACTGTAGTCTTCAGCAGTCATCAGTTTTTCATATCAGCTTTAGATACGGAATAAGGCAGAGTTGGTCAGGTTTTAGAGACTTGCAGTTGATACACTTACACATTTCTATATAACAAGCTTGTGTATTTATCAGAGTGGGAAGGGAAGAAAGCTTGCAAACGTTTTCAGAATGAATGGACAAGCAACTGTTGCAAAGCTTATTTAATAAAATTGTGTGTATTTTTAAAAAATGTCATTCCATCTTAGGAGGCTGCCCAGATGAAATATAAGGGTTTTTGTGTGTGTGTGTTTTGCCTTTTTTTTTTTTTTTTTTTTTTTTTTTTTTTTTTTTTTTTTTTTTTTTTTTTTTTTTTTTGGTATCAGGGGTTAAACTCACAACCTTGCGCCTGCCAGGCAGGCGCTTACACCACTGAGCTAAATCCCCGGCCCTATTTTTTTGGTACTGGGGATTGAACTCACAGTCTCGCACCTATCAAGCAGGTGCTTACGCCACTGAGCTAAATCCTTGGCCCTATTTTTTGAGACAGGGTCTCACTGTGCCGTTCAGGCTGGCCTTGAACTCACTTTGTAGCCCAGGCAGGTCTTGAACTCAAAACGATCCTCCTGCCTCAGCCTCCCGAGTGCTGGGATTAAAGGCATGTGCCACCATGTCTGGCAGTTTTTGCTTTTTGAGATAGGGTCTCTGCTGTGTAGTTCAGGCTGGCTTGGAACTCACTATGTAACACAGTCTAGCTGGCCTCAAACTCGAGGCCATCCTCCTGCCTCGGACTTCTGAGGACTGGGATTTCAGGTGTGCACCACCATGTCTGGATGCAATGTCAGTTATTTCTTTCACACAGTGGGAGGTGCTGCTGATTGAGCATGAGCAGCTCGGCAGTACTGGCCTTCTCCTGGGCTGGGGAGGAGGTAGGTCCACTAGATAGGGGACGCTGAGCTGGGAAAAGACTGGCTCTGTGTCCTCTTCCTTTTAGCATTGGAAGACCGAGCATCATATCTGGGTGTGCAGTAAGTGCTTAGTAAATGTTCTCTGAATAAACATTAAACAATGAAGAGAGATAAGTGAGATGACTTTAAGAGGAAAACTTGTTTCATAAGTGACTTTCAGACTCTGGGTCTCGGTAAGTGACATCCCCACACTCACAGGTGAATTGCTGACCTCTCGTCCCTGAATAATCTTCAGGGAGCAGCGGTGAGCTGATGGGTTGGGATGGGAAATTGGTGTGAGTTTGAAAATAGAAAGGGAAACAGGCAAAATTTGCTGTATTTTGTGTTCAGTCTACAAAAAGTTCTCAGATTTTCTTCGGCCCAGGGTTTATTTTAGTTAATTGGCAGCCCTGGTGATTAGTTAATTGCTTGCATGTGCTAAGGGCTGGGCCCTGCCTGGGTTTTAAGGACTTGGGTTCAGAGAGACAGAAAGGAGCCATCAGGCTCTGAGCAAGTCAGAAAGTGTGTGTGTGTGTGTGTGTAGGTGTGTTTATATGCGTGTACCTGTATGTATTTGTATCAGGACTGTGCCTGGGGTTCACTTGGAGTTCTCCAGCCTCTCCCCTGACTCTTTCATTCCAACGGTGAATTACGAGTGAAGCATAGTCGGGAGCTGGCTGGACCCTGCTCTCCACGGTGCTGAAGTGTGAATTTAACCCTTGGGAACATCTTCCTGGTGTCCCTTGGGGTGGTGAGCAGCCATGTCAAGCTAGCCAGTGTTGCTATTTAGACAAACGGTAGTGATTGAGCTTGCAAGTGAAACAAGTTGGGAAACAAAGTGAATTGGCTTGCATGAGGTTCTGGGTTTGATTCCCAGCACTGGGGGCAAATCGGAATGAAATCAAATGCTTCAAAAGTGGCCTCCTGGAGCTGGGCATGGTGACACATGCCTTTAATCCCAGCACTCAGGAGGCTGAGGTAGGAGGAGCGTTGTGAGTTCGAGGCCAGCTTGGACTACAACGGGAGCGCAAGGCTGGCCTGAGCTACATAGTGCGACCCTGCCTCAAAAAACTAGGGCTGGGAGTTTGGCTCAGTGGCTTAAGCGCCTGTCTGGCAGGCGTGAGGCTGTGGGTTCGATCCCCGGTGCTACAAGAAAAAAAAAAATGGCCTCCTGGAGACTGGGTGTGGAGGTACATGCCTGTAATCCCCGCACTCGAGAGGCTGAGGCAGGAGAGTTGCTCCAAGTGTGAGTCCAGCCTGGGCTACATAGGACTATATAGCAAGACCTTGTCTCAAAAACCCAAAAAACAAAACAGACCAAAGAAAAGGTGGCCTCTCCAAGCTACTCAGATGACATTTTTTTTTTTTTTTTTTTTTTTTTTTTGTGGCACCAGGGATCAAACTCACAACCTTATGCCTGCCACACAGACTCTTAAGCCACTGAACCAAACTCCCAGCCCTAGTTTTTTGAGGCAGGGTCGCACTAGGTAGCTCAGGCCGGCCTTGCGCTCCCGTTGTAGCCCAAACTGGCCTCGAACTCACAATGCTCCTCCTACCTCAGCCTCCTGAGTGCTGGGATTAAAGGCGTGCACCTCCATGCTCAGCTTCAGATGACATTTATCAATAGGGTCAGGAATGAGAATCCCACAGTTGAGCCATGAAACCTCCTAAATGCCTACTTTGGGGGCCCACAGGAAAAACACTGTGTGGAGGAGCCTGAGTATACAGGG
>RJWM01037141.1:0-17803 GCA_004363535.1 Dasyprocta punctata
TGTTTTATTCTATAGTATGTAGGTACAATAACGAAAATGATATCCAGAGAAGGTGCACAGTACTGTGTGAAAGGCAGTTTGTTCCTGATGTCTTGTTGCCGTAGTGAAAGAGAGAGGAACATTTGGAATTCCTACGTGGGATCCAAAGTATGGAACTTAATGACAAATACGTCAGCCTAATGAGCTACTGGGATGCTACATCTGGAAAACGCACTTAAAAATATTCAGAAACCCACGTTCCATCAGGCTGCAGAATCAATTACAAGAATAAACCTAATTATATTCGTACTTTGCCTTCTATTTTTTGCTTTTCCCAGACAGTTTTCAGATTTCACTTTTTTTTTCTAATTTAGCAGCCATATGATGATCCAATATTATATCATAGGTCTTAGCGCGCATGGTGAGAGTTCCAAAGCTTCTAGTCTCCCATGATTTGACGACCGAGCTTAGCGGGTATGGTTACCAAAAGATTCAGAAGTCCTAGTGATTTCCTCTTTGACTATGAACACCCCTTAGGTGTTGCACTTTCTATGGCACACATAAGTTATCAGGCTGTGACTCTGGCGTGCGTCATAAATATGCCTATCTGGTATTTAGTGCTTCGTGCATGACCAAAAGCCACCCTGATGAATTCAGTAGTAGAAAGTAGATTGGAATGCTTAATTTACCACTATCTCCTGAATGAAATTTTTCTTTAAAATTTTGGTTATGGGCTTACTTTTGTACTGAATTTGTTCTGTCTTTTCCCTCCAGCAAAGTGGATTCCATAACGCTGGCACATGGAAATCAAGATGAAAAGCGTTCATTAAGGAATTAAAAGTTGCAAGTTTTAAAAACATGTAATCTAGAAAAGCTTGTACTCTGAGGATCAACACTTGCATAAAATTATAATAATTCTGATATTGCATAAATAATGAAATTACTTTCAATAAGGTTATATAAATGAAAAGAGCCATCTGGCATCTGGCTAGATTAGTGATAAGAAACTCACACGGTTCTAGTTATTAGTGTCAAGGGAATAGTGCATTTGATAGTGGTGAACATTATCAGACTTAGCTAGATCTATCCCTGACTGTACATCGTGGTTCCCATTTATAGCAAAGTTGCTTATTTTTTCACCTTTATTCTTTTAAAAATATGGGTTCTCAGGCATTATTGACATGATAATAAAGATAAAGAAGCAAGATATGCGTACTTTTTCTGCAGAGGAAATGTTGTTAGAAATTGTCCTACAAATTTTGGCACAAAGATGTCAATATAAAAAGTTGTATGTATCTTAGAAAATCACTTAAACTTTGTATATCTCCATGGCATTACTTGTAACTTGGGGGCATTGAACAAAATGATTTCTACTTGTCTTTTTCTGAAGGAACTTTGAGTTTGCTCATTAAAAACATATCATTACATATGTTTGTTAAGCTTATTCACTAAAGAGGACACATAAACAGTTTGACCTTAGTGTTATACTTCAATTTATCACAACCATAATTTATATGTACTGTATTTTTTAAAAAACAAAATGGACTTATGGGACATAGGCAAACTAATGTGACATGTGTAGTTTACATATTATAACTTGTTAAGTTTCCTTTGCATGAATTTTAAAAATCTAGATATGCAAATAATGTATAAGAAAGAATGGTTATGTATTATAGAGGCATGTTACATGTACTCATATTGCATGGCACTTTGTATTTACAGAAGGCTTATACAAATAAAATGAATTATCAGTTATGGAGAATTTTTTATGGAGTGTCCGTAACTATCATCCACTGATTGTTTCTGTGAATTACAGTGATTACAATTTACTATATTCTATGCTATGTCGGTTAACTTATTTTTTTAATTGCTTGAACTATAGTTTTTAATTTTGAATAGCTTTATAGAATGAATTGAAAATTTAACAATTAATGAGAAAATAGTATTATTAACATTAGGGAACTGAACTTATAAAATATTTCAGAGATACACAATAACAGTTTCTTGAAGAAAGGGGTATGGAGGTGGGGATTAAATTCTAGTGTGATTTTAAGCAACTTTCAGAAACTGACATCAATAGAGACAATGAAAGGTAGTCATGTATTTTAGAACCGGTGACAAATTTAAAGAATTATTCTTTGTAATAATTTCATGCATCTGTAATTCTTAAAGACTGGTCCACAAAGTGTTAAACACAAAGCACTTATCAAAATACAGCAGTGTATAATCGTCCCATGGAGAGGGAGCCAGAGAAAACAATTAATAATAATTTGATATTCAGTAATTCATGCTTGAAGAGAAGAGTGGTAATTGAGCCATATGTTTTATTGTTCTTTTATTACATGCTATCAGAGTGGATCAAAAGAAATAATTTTCTTAGAGTTGAAATTCACTGCAGAAAAGGGTGGATGGAATAGCAACCCTGCCTTCTCTATGAAGTATATTAACATCTCAATGCATTTGTAGTAATTAGAAATCATCTGAATATCATTTTAAAAGTATAAAAATTTAAAGGGGACACATTTCTCAGTTTTCTGTAGCTGTTCTATGGATGTTTCCTTCTATAACCATGTATTAAATCAAACTAAATACTGTTATAAAAATGGAATAAGTACAGAGTGGAGAGAGAAGGGGTTCTGATTCATCAAATCCACTTGATTATGTCTGAGTTTATTCTCAGGATAAGAATGACAAATTTCTAAAATGACTTGGAAGATCTCATTTTTTTGCAACCAATTAATTACATTATGATTGTCATACTTTTCTTGAACGCTGTTGCCTAAATCTAGGAGATCTATTGCTGATTGAAAGATACCTCTATAAGAGAAATTATGGTTCTATCAGGACACTGTCTTTTTAGGAAAGCAAAAGAAGTACAATACTTTCAGAAATGGAACTTGGTAAAATATCATGTACTTTTCAAGTAAGGTTAAGAAATAAGAATTGATTTGAGAAGTAGTCTGCATATTCTTGATTGTAATCACTGAGCTACTTGTATATACAGTATGTGATGAAATGGTCTAGCTATCACTGCCGGTTCACTGCCTGACTTGTTTAGTATGGTAGACAACCATGAGCGTTTGGAACATTTCCTTTTTCAGCTCAATTCAGAGCTCTATCAAAACAAGCCACTAATCTATATTACAGCGAACTAACAATGATACCCTAGTTATTTTTTTGAACTATGTAATTGTTATTTTGGTATAATGTGTAATCTTCTTTTAGAGTTCCACCTATTTTGTAAGATTCAGCAATTCCTAGACGCACCTGTAAATATGCTCCTTAATTTGGGTGAGTCTGTGTTCCCTCCTAGACCCAGTCCCTACTGTTTAGAATGTGGAGTTAGGAAATTGACTCTGTAATGCACCTTCCAGCTTAGCATAGATCTAAGTTTATTCTTGTTACTCATTCTCTTTTAATGTGATCTCTTTTAGTAGGTGCCTTCAGGAAATGGAATGTTTTGTGTGTGCTTTATAATTTCATTTAAATTTATCACAACAAAAAAGTTGGGCACCCTTCTGACCCTTATTTATTAGGTCTTTGTTTTGCTATTGGAGCAAGATGGCTTCAAAGATATACTTACTGAAATATTAAAATGCCTGAGTTAGGTTGTGATTTCAGGGTTTTTTTTTTTTCTTCCATTTTTTGCTTTAAGAAGAAAGTGAACATCATTTTTGCCTTAAAAGTAAGAAGGATCTCTTCAGTGTGTCTGCATCCTCTTTTGTACATTCTTCTCATTAATACATTTAAATACTCAATTGTTCTAGTATCTGCATAGAACTTACAGTTTATAATTTATATTTATCCATGTTACTACTATGCAACTTACACTTTTTCTTTGAGAATCTGCTATGTTTCAGGTCCTAGTGATCAACAAAACAGCTAAGGTTCTTGTCCTCATGAAACTTACCTCTGCAGGGGACAAAGGAAGAACACAAAACAAATAAATATAATCCTGTAATTAATAAGACCCATGCAGGAAATAAATACAGTGACTGTATGAGGTAATATTTTTAAAAATAGTGTAGTAAATGAAAAGGGGCTATTAAAAAAAAATAAGTTCTAAATAATGGGAAAGAAACAGTGTAGAAAAACTTTCCAAGAGAAACTGCCTTAGACTTGGCAAAAATCAGACATTTTCTGTGATAAAGCTAACCTTGCTTTCTTTAAATACAATGACGTGGTTCGATCCCCAGTACCGCCAAAACAAATAAAACAAACAAAAACTACAATGAGATGCAAATGCAAACACCACGGCACGAAGACCAATCAAAAAAGCTTTTAAGTTCCTCTATTATGCATGAAAAATAATATTCAGATATTACTCAGACTGCTTTCAACTCTCTGCCATGGGTGAATTACACCAAAGGGCTGCCTGTTCCTGGACCCCGGATGAAGTTGCTCACTTGGGCAAACGAGTCCCCAGGCGAGCTCTGGTGACTGACAGGTGAGGTGGGTGAGTGGGAACTGGCCCACTCCTGGAGTGGGAATATGGTATGGTGTGAGATTTCCTCACCTCTTTTGAGGCACTAAGGGTCATATGTATCCCTTCTGGCTTTCCAAACAATAAATAATGAGGCAGCATCATTTCTAATCTAGAAGAGCTTTCTCAGGGGAATTTTACAAACTTTTCCTGTTTTCTTGTTGCAATATGAACGCTGTGTCTAATGGAAAGAAACATTTCCCTTTTAGATCTTGGATACCTTTTGTTACAATTTGTTAACTTTACCTCCTTCCTCAAGAGAAGAGGAAAAAAATCTTGAGTTTCAGGGATTCATCAGATCCCTTGGGGCAATTTGGATTGAAATCTCCCACACGAAAGTATTTAAGTGCTAGATTCACTAGAAGTTTGATGTGATTTGGCAACAGGAAGAATGCCAGAAGGCTGGAATTAGTGAACATGAAGAGATGATGTTGAAGAAGTAGGCAAGAAATAGGTCATTATAACTGATCATTAAAGTTAAAGTTAGTAAGTGAAAGTTTCATTAAATAAAACTTACAGGAAGCCATTGGTTTGGACTGATCTCTTGTATGAGATTCTGAATACCAAGGTATAATGGAATTATTCTTGCTAAAGTTCCATATCACAAAGCTGAAACTAAGTTGTTTATTTGACCTCAAAAATAAGAAGAAAGATGATAGCCAAATCCCCCAATAAGCTAGTTTTAACTAGCCTGATAAGGTGGTCCTTTCTGCTTTAACCTTTACAAAGAAAGTAACTTTTAAACAATTCATTTCTTGTTCTCTGTTCAGCTCAGGGAAATGCTCATTCTGTTTTATATTGTTATACTGATAGTATTTTTAAATAATTTGGTCCAATTCGAGAATTACAAATAAAACTCAATTAAAAATCTTTCAACTAAATTTGTTATGACTTTGTCTTTTGACAATTGAAATTTAGTAGAGTTTATTTAAATACTTTTGATTTGTGTCATTTAAATATGACTAGTTTTTTGCGGGGGGTACCAGGGATCAGACTCACAACCTTGCACCTGCTAGGCAGGCACTTATGCCACTGAGCTAAACCCCAGCTAATTTGACTAATTTTATGAACAGGTTTAGATTGTGTTGAGACAAATACAGCCAATTTACTTTTACCTTGCACATTTCACAAACATCCAAGAATTGAATTGAAGTGAGACATAAACCTAAATATAAAGATATAAAACTATAACATTTCTAAAGGAAAATAGGAAAAATCTACATGTCCTTTAGCGTTGGTGAAGTTTTTAGATATAATACCAAAAGTCATTCTCTATAGAAGAAAAAATTGATAAGTTGAAATTTATTAAAATTAAAAACTTCTACTATGTGAAAGAAACTGTTAAAGGCATCAAAAAATGAGCAACAGACTGGGGAAAATATTTTCAAAACACTTGTCTAGAAAGGAACTTGTACCAATATATAAATTATTCTTAAAACTCAACAATAATTTATGAAAGTTAAGTAAAGAGTGGGCCAAAAATCTAAACAGATACTTCACCAAAGAGGATATGTAAGTGACAAATCAACATACGAAACACTTAACATTTAAGGAAATGCAGATTAAAGCAATGAGATACCACTACATGCCTATTAGAAAGGCTAAAACCTAAAAACTATTATCAACACCCAAATTAGCATGGTGCATTTGCTATAATTAATGAACCCATTATAAACTAATGTCTGTATTTTATTCAGATTTACTTAGTTATTACCAAGTACCCTTTTTCTTTCTGTTGCACAGTTCCATCCAGCATACCATATTACATTTATTTAGTCATTACATTCCCTTATGTTTTTCTTGCTGATGATAATTCCTCAGATTTTCTTACTTTTGATGATCTTATTTTTCAAGTAGTTTTTGATACTTCTTTCACAATGATCCTGGGCTTCTAGATTTGACGACAAAGACCACGGAGGACAGTGCCCTTCTTATCACAGTCAGAGAAGCAATATGATTTTTTATTGTTGATATCAACCTTGAACACCTGGCTGAAGTCGCCTCTGTCACATTTCTCCACGGAAAAGTTATTCTGTTTTTACCCTCTCTTTGCATACTGTGCTCTTTAGAAGGAAGTCACTATGCACAGCACACAGTTGAAGGATGGAGAGTTATATTCCATCTTCTTAAGGATAGAGTAGCTATATAAACTGTGCAGCATTCTTCTGCATGGGATAGTCATGACTTCTTCATTCATTTATCTACTTTACTATTTATTTACATCAGCATGGATTCAGTGGTACTTTTGTTTATATCTTTGGTTATAATTCAATACTAAATTATTTATTTTTCTTTCTCAAATTGTTCCAGCATTGATCATTGGGAGCTTTTTCAATTGGCTTCAGAGTCCCATAGACACATGCATATCATTTTGTGTGTGCATGTACTGTGTATTTGAACATTTTCATATTTTCTATAAGATGCTTCAGGCTCATTTTATATCAGTTCTCTCCCGGGCTGGTAGGCAAAATAAACCCATTCTCTTTTTAAGTTTATTTATCTTGAGTGTTTTCTTGTAGTGACAGATAGCTGACTGATACAATGATTTTTGCCAATAAGTTGATTCCCATTCTCTGAAGAATATTAATGGAATGCTATGGCAGAGTTTCTAAGAGACAAAGATATCATTTGCTCTTTGTCATGTTTAAATTGACTTTTCTAGCTTGACTGAGTTCTCAATCACTGGACTTTCAGTCAAAGAGTAAACAATATATACTAATATTTTAGATTTTTTTTCAATTCCCTTAGCATGGGTTTCTTAGATAGCCAAGGTAAATGATGACATTACCAAATGTTTTGGATTATTAAATCATTAGACTTCTACAATACTTATTTCTTTATTCACTACTACATAAGCAATTAACCAATACCATGTGTTTCAGGTTTTTGTTTGATAGCATCCAATCAGTACTAGTTTCTTTATAACTTGAGGCATAAATAAGTGTCTATAACAAAGAACCTCTGAAATACAGTAACTCAAACAAGATATAGATATTTTTCTCTTTCTCATACCAAAATAAAAGTAGGCTCTGGCCATTTAATTGTCCAAAGCATATTGCCGTACTATTCTGGCATCCTCTAGTGTCCCTAACCAAAGATGGCTCACCAGCCCTTTAACTGTGCTTCTGACACAGAAAGTAAAGAGACATGATGAAAAATCTGCCCCATTCTTTCATTTATATCCATCTGATCACTCAAATTTTCCACACCTAACTCCAAGAAAGGTTGTAAAATATAATTTCTAGTCATGCACTTGCTAAAATGTGTTGAGCATTTATTACTAACAGGGCTAAATTGTGTCCAGGGCTTCCAAGACATCCCTGATCATAGCTCACCAATGGGTGCTCGACAGTCTATAGATAGAACCATCTCCTTTTGTATAAAGATACTGTGTCCAGGCATTCCTCAGTCATTTTAAATAATGTCCTTTTTTGTTGAACAAAGGATTTTGGATCTGTGTAGTCACTGGAGTAGGGTGCTGGCCTAAAATTCCCAATTTATAGGATCTGGAGATGAAGAAAGTTAGAGTCCTGAGACCCTGACAAATTCAAAAATATAGAGTTTATCAACAGCAAAGCTTAGATTGGAACTCAGCATTCTGAATTCTTTTTCACCAAATATAGGGGATTTAAATGAATACAATAATCTAAAAACGATCCCACCAGAAAAGAATACTGTGGGAATTAAACCTTACATGCCATTCTCTAATTCAGATATTGTACATTTTATTAACTTTTAGAATTACGGCCACACACTGCTAACTCCTGCTTAACTCACAGTTTTCATTTGATGGATCAATTTAATACCATACATTTGCAAAGTGAGTCCTGTCCTATCTCGCATTTGTATAGATTTCTTATTATATGAGCTGCTTTTTGCACTAGATGTGTCACCACTGATAAATTTACAGTCCTTTTGGAGCCTGTTTAACATGACGTGCTTTAAAATATCAAACCCTGAGAACAAGTAAGCATTTCACTAAAGTTAGTATGCATTATATGCATTATTTGCTTCTAGTTTACTCTATCTATCACTATTGTAAAATATATTGAAACAGGATTCATTTTTTTACAAGTCATGTTATTTTCCTATTTTAACTATTCCAATGTTTTCTCAGAAGTATAGTTTATTTGTAGAGGATTTTAGGCTTATTCTCTTTTAAATGTGGTTCTCCTTTTCACTTTTAGGCTTTCCCATGGATGTTTCTGCTTTACATGTTTGTGTAAAAGTGTATTTTGCAGTTCACTTCTGCAACAGTTAAGGGTTCTTTGGGCCACCATCACTTTTGACATCAACTCTACAATTTGGGGTGCTCAGGACCACCTTTACTTCTGACACAAGCAACGTCTGAGTTTGAAAGTTTCCCCAGACCGCTGTCAATTTTGATAGCTCACTAAAAAGGCAGAATTTAGAAAAGGTATTGTTCTCATAGGTATGATTCATTGTATTGAAAGGATACAGATGAATATCAGACAAGAGAAGAGGAAAGTAGGGCAGTGTCAGGAGATGCTAAATGCCAAACTTGACTTGTTCTACCACAGAGCAGTCATATGAATACCACTTATTTTACCCAGCAACATGTGAAGATACATGCTAAGTAGGGACAACCAGGGAGGCTCTTCCAAACCTTTGCCTAGAGTTTTTGTTTAAGTTTCCCCTGCATGGCCAGCCTCAGTTTCCAGCCCATTCAGAAGTAGAGTTGATTATGTGTGGCCCAAAGTCTCTGCCATAAATCACATTGTTGGTATACAGTATCTGGTATGGTCCAAGAACACAGGTAAACACAGATACACACTGCACATTACAAGGGCTAAGAAATTACCTCTTAGGAACCTCTAATAAAACAAAATCGCCCTTTGGGCAAGGCTAATCTTTTTGTACACAACTTTTATTATACATAAGCTTTGTAAATCCGGAGATACTTCAGTTTCGGTTCCATAATACTGCTACGTTCACAAAGTAGAGTTTAACTCTTGAAATGTAATTAAAAAGCATTCCATCTTTGCTAGTATTTTTCAAAGGATAGTCAAGGGGATCCAAATGCGTACTCCACATCCACTTGTATTTAAATCCCTTTCTTTTTCTATTGTCTCATCCCCAATCACAATCACTTGCCTAAAACCTATTATAACCAGAGCTTTCTTAACATTGCCCCTGTTATGACTGATACATTGTGTCAACTGAGAAGTTTAGAAGTTTAACTAAGTGACTCAGCAGGGAGCCAGGGTTCTCACTTTGCAAACACCCTGAGCCCGTGCAAGAGGAGGGCATGGACATGGCGTGGAGATAGTGTCAGCCTGCTTACAATACAAGGGAGGAAGAGAGGCTGCCCCCTCCCTTCTGCTCTTGTTGCTGTTGCTGTCTTCTGCTGTCTTGAAGTGTTGCTCCTGTGCCATGCCTCGCTACCTTGGAGTCAGCTGATTGTGGATTGAAACTTCCACAAACCATGAGTTAAATAAATCTTTCCATCCTTAATTTTGGGTGTCAGGCAATTTGTCTCTGCCAGGAGAGAAAAGTAACCACAACAGCCCCCTTCCTTCCTTCTCTCATATCTCTAATCACATTGTTCACTGTGTTGATTTAGGGTAAAATTCAACACAAAATCATCCTTCCTTTTTAGGAGGTGAGAAGAGGTAGAATGCGTTAATCAAGGCAGGTTTTCCTTGACAGACAAGGAAACAAGGTAAAATCTACGCTTATACCCATATTAATAATTTTTAACTTCCACTCCTTGGGAACCAACTGTGCTCCAGCCAGTTTACATTTATGTGTTTTAGTATCTAATATCTTACTTCTTCAGAGATGGCACAGTTTGTGAAAATTTTCGACAATTCTTAAGTGGAAGCAGTACCATTCAAGAAATATCACAGAAATACAGTGTTGGAGTTAAAGTATCATTTTGGATTCATAGATTTAGTGTTTCATCCATGGCATTTTATCATTTTATCGATGCTACATTGGTTCCACCTTTGGACACTAACAGCTTATTCATGTTGATTCTTGAGTCTTCATGATATAAATCCCACTTATTTTTGGCAAGAATTACAGGATCATCTAGTATATTTCCTACCTTAGATCTCTAATCAGCTTTTCTTCTCTCAAGAATTCTGTTTCTGTTAGTGGCAAATGGTATTTAAAGACCACAAACCAGTCAGTTGTATAGGGTTGATCAATAGCTCTGAATTATTTTAGTAGAGTGCCCAAAATACATTACTCTTTTATGAAACAATATGTGTGTTTACACTGGTATTCTAATTCAATACAGAACTCTTTTTTTTTTTTGAGACAGAGTCTCACCATATAGCTCAGGTTGGCCTTGAACTTTATATACAGCCCAGGCTGTCCTTGAACTTCCAGCTGTCCTTCTGCCTCAGCCTCCAAGGTGCACACCACTACGCCTGGCAGACTCTAAAGTCAAACTCATTCATTTTAGAAATAACTTTCTCTTACACTGTTGATACCAGTTCTTGATGACACAAACATAATGTTCATTTGCTTCATCTGCTTTATTCTACAGTGCACTCATCACTGCCTCAAGATGACCACATTAACACCCCCATAAACAATGTATTTCTGTTCGTATCCTATCCTCAATTCAAAAATATCTTCAGAAAAGGGAACGAACCTGAAAGCTGGCAGTGATATAAATCATCCTTTTTTTAAAGAAGGATTAAGAGCATGGCTTAAATATATTTACTTAATGTTATTTGAGATTTGTATAAAAAATACTGAGCTACTTCATTATGTGTTAAAATTCAGCTCAGGAAGATGGAAGAGTTTTTCTCAGAATTAGCACCTTACAACTAAGTGACTTACAAGAATGTCTATAACTAATTCTTATCTCTGCTGTATACTGACCTGAAAACTCACATATTTGCAGAGAAACTCTCTTCATCTGACAATACTAAGAGTGAGTTGTTATCTCTCCATAAGAAAGGCACAGTAGGGGTCAAACCATACCCTATTATAACATGGTTCAGTCTGCTATCGCCAACAGTTACCATAGCCACTTTGAAGTTCTGAAGCAACAGATGGTAAATTTAAAAGAACAGCTTTTTACAATTTAAAACAAATCCAAATGTATACCGCCCTCATCCTCTCCATTCTATTCTTTGTGGGGTGGTTGTGGGGGGAATGACAAGTATGATCCTGAGCTGTTTATTTTAAAAGTGCCATCTATCCACAGTTTCAAATCCATTACAACTCATACTAATTTTTTCCCCAACACTTTCTTTTTATCAGCTTTTCCTAGGTGATGAGCAGGATGTGGAAACAAGAGTCATGGGCCTGCAACTTTGAGGTGGCAGTAGCAGAGAGGCAAATTGCAGTCACTGCCTAGTTGCCCCTTTCAAAATGAAACATATCAAATCCTTACACGGCCGCAGATGTGGAACATTTAGTATATCTTTCTGTGGGAAGATATTTTATGCAATTAATTTCTTTTTTAAATATACAAAGGTGCCAGGCGTGGTGGCGCACGCCTTTAATCCCAGCACTCGGGAGGCTGAGGTAGGAGGAGCGTTGTGAGTTCGAGGCCGGCTTGGGCTACAACGCGAGCGCAAGACCGGCCTGAGCTACATAGTGCGACCCTGCCTCGAAAAACCAGGGCTGGGGAGTGTAGCTCAGCGGCTTAAGCGCCTGCCCTGGCAAGCGCGCGGTTGTGAGTTCAATCCCCAGTGCCGCAAAAAAAAAAAAAAATAAATAAATAAAAAAAATAAAAATAAAAATAAATAAATAAATAAATAAATATACAAAGGAGAAGCATAAAACCACTGTAACTCCCTCCCATTCCTTGAGCAGGGATGAGCATGCTGACTAAGTAGTATACAGTCTGGTGCACTGGGGGTTGATGTGGAACTGGGGCTGTAACATGCAGAGAGAGCACATTGACCATAGTGGGATGCACAGTCATAAGGCACTGTTTAGTTCTTTTCCCCATTGTTTAGTTTTTAAAGGCAGATAATAAAAGGATTCAGACTTCTTATCAAAATGACATTCAAAGTTTATACTTTGAGTCAGTCAAAGGCCACCACCCCATCCAAACATCTAAGCATAAGAGAATAGAATAGAGAAAATAAAAAATAAAAATAGGACAGCTGTCTTTATGGACCAGGAACTGGAAGGAAGTAGGCAGTAGAGGCTCAGGATTGCCATTCTCAGTAGTAGAAGCAGCAGAGGCATAGAGGGCACCAGTTCCCAGCCTAGGGAGCGATGGGCTAGCAGGTGGGGGAGTCACACTATTCTATTCCTTTCACATAGGAAACAGGGAAGAAAAGAGGTGCTGTTAGTTGCTGCCCAAAGCTGTAGCTTACGGGTCTGAGAGCCAAGGAAAACAGCAGGACAGAATCAACCTCTGTAACTAAGCTTGGACACAAACCACCTAATCCCTTAACTACCTTAATATTATGGTCAAATAAGAGCCCTGCACCATCAAAGGAGGATCTAATTTGCGACTAGAGGGTCTAGAGGCTAGACTGAGACAACCACAAAACTTCTAAGTAGAGAGGAGGAAAAGAGAGGGAAAAAATTGCATCAACTCAAGGTGGATCTAAAATTCAAAACTGTAAAACATACAAAGAAAATCAACATTTAGAGGTACAAACAGGTGTTATGCAAGTTCAAATCCAGACTGGGTGATTTCACAAGACACTGTCTCAAAATAAAAAAAACAAAGGATTAGGGATACAGTACAGTGAGAAGGCCCTGGGTTCAATCCTCGATATGTGATGGGGAGGTGAGAATGATAGCAAGAAAATAAAGTAAAATCAAACACAGTGGCTCCCCCTTATGCATGGGTTATCCTTAAATACTTTCAGTTGCCTGGGGTCAAATAGGATCTGAAAAAACTTAGATGGAAAGTTCTAGAGGTAAACAGTTTACAAGTTTTAAATTGAGTACCATCCCAAGTAGCATAATAAAACCTCATGTCATTCAGCTCTGTTCTTCCAGGAGCATGAATCCTCCCTCTGTCCAACATGTCCATGTGTGTATGTCACATGGCCATTAGTCATTTAGCAAGAATCTTGGTTATCAAATTGTTGCAGAATTGGAGTGTTCGTGTTCAAGTAACCTTATTATTCTTAATAATGGCCCAAAACCACAAGTGTAATAATGCAGGTAGTTCAGGTATGATTAAAAAAAAGTGTAATTTGCTTTCTTTAGCTGAAAAATGTGAAAATATTCAACTAAATAAGGAAAGATAAAAAACTGTAGGCAGAGATTGCTAAAATCTACAGTACTAGGATATATTTTGTGTATGCCCTTATGTTCACATAGCTTTTACTGTAGTATATTGTTATAAGTTTTCCATTTTATTTTTAGTTTTTTATTAATCTCTTTCTGTACCTAATTTATAAGGTAAACTTTAAAGTAATTATGTATAAGGGAAAATGATATCTAAAGAATAATATTTGTGATTTCTAACATTCAGTGGGGATCTTGGAATGTATTCTCTGTGAACAAGTAAGGATTATTGTATTGGAAAATAGATAATTTTAGGCTAATTGAAAATAAAATTACTATGTTAAAGAGCTTCAGGTTAAATATGTTTATATAAAAGAAATGTTAAAGAAGTAGATCATTCCAAGGAAATGGGAAATTTTGCAAAAACTTTAAGACTCTGTAGACTAAATAAACTTTAAACTGGGATAGTAAAAGTAATATGAATTGATTAATAGGTAATACTTGAAATTCATCCAGAATATAGCAGAGATGAAAAGAAAATCATTTGAAAGATCAGTTGATAAGAAAGTAGACTTACACTGAAATAGGCATGGATGAATAAATGCACACATATTCCACAGACAAGATATAAATATTAAACATACATTCATAAAGTTTATAAAATATATTTTCATATTTACATGGCCATAATAGTACATTTAAATACTTTTCTACTTGCAGCTGAAATAAAAATTAATTAAGCAATTTGATTTCAAGAAAATATACATGAGTTATATATCTATATAAATATTATAAATTTAGATAAGCATTACATTTTTATAAATTTACATATGTGCATATATATCCAACAGATACAACATACACATATATTCAGGTAAGGCAAATAGAATTTCCATATATTGATAGTGTACTAAGTGATGAAAGGAAGTTTACCAAATTTCAATAAGTCAGATTTATACAAACTGTGATTTCTGATCACAACATGAATTAAGAATTAGTAATAAAAGATAAAAATATGTACACACATGTACGTACAAAAGAGCTATATTCTTAAGTTTCACACAAACCAAAGACAAAAATCTTTACAAATTTACAGTTGAGCAATCATAAAACAGGAGATTCCAAAATGTTTAGGAATTGGCCAAACTATTTATGGTAAATCACAGCCATAAGTTTACTCAGCAACGGGAAACATCTATATAAGAGGCTATTGTAGTAGGCAGAGTTACACATTAAGTGTATACACTAAGTCCATTCAGTCCTTCTGGTCAGATGGTATGATTGCGTATCTTCCCTATTTCTTCAGTTTCATGTAGTCATATGATTTTTTTAGAGCATGATCTGTGGATGGAAGAAATTTTTACCACTTTGAGGCAGGAACCATATGAGCTAGAGTAGAGTTGGCGAGATCCATTTTCTTACCTTGGCAATTATAGGAGGTTGGAGGTGGAATCGACCTCCACTGACCAATGTACATGACAGGGATGACAGTCTTCTGAGTCTGCCTCCCTGCCTTCCTCTGACTTCCCTCCTACAGGTCCTCTTGTGCAGTGCAACAGCATTGAAGGAACTCATTGCCACCATCATGTATACAAGTTAGGTTTCCAAAAGTTACTAACTGAATTTCTGTCTTCTACAAGCTGAGTTATTTTAGGTTTTCTTCTTTGAAGCTGCATTTGCCATCTGTTGGCCTCATCACCTAATGAGCTTGATCTTTCAAAAGTATGTTTTATTGTTTGTTTTCCCTGTCTCTAGTTTTCTGGTGACATCTGGGAGTTTTCAGACATTGTCTGTGTACTAATAAATATTGCTTACAAATACCATCAAATTAAGCCCAGAGTTTGAAAGCAGATGATTCAAATTGGTTATAATGCTGGAAAACTGTCCTAGCAATTAATTCTCTCTTCTCCAAAGGATAAGGGTCTGTTTTAGCTATCAGTCATTCATTTTTGAGCTTCTTACATTCTGATTTAGTAAAGGCAACTACATTTTTGTAAGATATTCTTTGGTAATTGATGCATTTTCCTTCCTTCCTTCTTTCCTTTCTTCTTCATACTGAGACTCTATCTCAGGAGAGTTCTACCACTGAGATACATCCTCCCAGGCCTTTTTATTTCATGGCAGGTCTTGCTAAATTGCACAGGCTGCCTTGACCTTGAGATTCTTCTGTTTCAGCTTCCTGCATAGAAGGGATTACAGGCATGTGACAGCACACTTGGTTTAAACAAATTATTTCTGAAGATATAAAAGTAAGACCATACAGGCATGTTTCACTTAACGATCGGGCTATCTTCTGAGAAATATATTGTTAGGGTATTTCGTAATTGCTAGAACATCACAGAGTATACTCAGACAAACAAAGATGGCTTTGATGTCATCAGGCAACTTCATCGTATGGGACCATGCTAGTACATGTGGTTCATTTTTGACTGAAACCTTGTATAATGCATGATTGCATTTGTAATCATGAAACAGTGATTGGTGACAAGATTATAATTATTGCCTCTGTGAAGGACCTAGGATGATCTTAGATGAAACACAGATCATCCTTTTATGTTATAATTATTATTTTCTGAAAATTATGTGTACAGATCATGCACACTTATTGGAGGTTTGTTTTGAATAAACTTGTGGTAATTTCTTCAAGGATGGCTTATATCTTCTAGAATGTGATAATTTGGCAAAGAATGTAACAGTCCCTTCTATGTGTTGCTTTTCACTTTAATTTTCTTAGATTCCGAGGGTCATGTCCTTGTAACTGTGCCAGTCCCTTGGAGGAGAACTAAGGACCCATTATCATAGGAGGGCTTGTCCTGCAGATATCACACAAGATTTCAAATGACTTCTGGCTTTGGTTTTTAACACTTCCATGTGATTGCAGTATTTTGCAAGGTACTTCTATAAAAGCTCTGCAAATTAGCAAAGAAAACTAACTTTTTTGAATTAAAGAGAGAAAACTCTACCACATTGATTTTTATGCTGAAAGAAATAATTGAGGGACACAAGAAAATAGTTTGTTCTAAATGCAAACAATTTTGAAAGCTCTAGAGTAAACATCCAGTGTACTGATTGTATAAAGACAATTTTTTCTAGAAGACTAGAATTGTACTAGATTCATTTTTCTCTTATAAAGTTAAATTTTGAAAAACTGTTAAAGGTGATTTAAAACATGATGCTATTCACGACTTTAATAATCTTAAGCATTTATTTTGAATAAGATCGAACTTGGTTCAAAATGTCTAAGTGAAAAATTTTCAATTTTGAGAAAAGCTTCAAAGTTTTTAAATATGATTTTGAACTTTAAAACAGTTCCCAAATTAGTACTGGAACTCTTCATGTCTGATATAGGTGATGACACTGCTACTTCTGAGTATTTTTAAGAGTGATAGTTACATTTGAAGAGTGAGTATGGCTAAACTCAAAACAGTACAGTTATAATTTATATTGTTTTTGTCATTCGCTCAAAAATAAGCACTGAATGAAGATTTTTCGCATTATCAAAAATGTACCAGCAATGGCAACTTTGTTGACCTCAGAAGCTTACTGTTTCCTAATCTGTGCTTGGTGACCTTCAGAGTTTCAGTAATATTTTCTCGTTAATGAATTTCACTTTGTTTGAGGCATCCCAAGCAATGATTTCACTCTGATGAATAGCCTTTATTCATAAATTGTGAAGATCACAGTAGGGTATTCTGCTAGGTACTACCTAAAACCTGAAAAGAGATATGTGGTTTAGGAGCTTGAATTTTCAGGTCAGGCAATATAACTTTGAGTCCCGGCTCTGTCATTTACTGACTGGGTAACTTTGGACAGATTGACCTCTTAATGCCTCTGTTTCATTTATAAAATAAGAATAATAATTAAGTCAAAGTGTTGCTTAGTTATCAAATAAGTTAATATTTATACAGTGTTTAGAGTAATTCCTCACATTTAGTAAGCATCAATAGCTACTCTTAAAAACTGTGGGCAGGTTTTGTAGTGTGTGCTTGTAATTCCAGTTATGCTGGAGGTTGAGGCAGGAGGATTGCCAGGATAAGGCCAGCCTGGGCAGTTTGGAGCATAACATTAATTTCATCATCAAGGCACATAAACATGGGTCTATCAGACCCATATTTATTCCTTAGAATATTTCTATTGATGAATTATTAATTTAATTTT
>RJWM01037142.1:0-17657 GCA_004363535.1 Dasyprocta punctata
TTTAATCTATTCTAAAATTTATATTTGTCCAATTTTTCTATCAAAATTACACTATTGATATGTTTTAGAATGGAAAAGGTTGTAATATATTAAGTGTTTGGTAAACAAGTCTGCTTTATTATTTGTTGTTTTGTGGTTATGTTTCTCATTCATTTTTCCTACATTATTAAATCAATTCATATGGTGTTGGTTTACAAAAACAGGTACTCTGTATCTTTATTGTAATTTTATTTATTATATTAATTTTGAAATTAAAATTAAAGCTCCTTTATGAGTTTCAGAATTGTTTTAAAGCTTTAACCTGTATGTATTTTGCATGATAATCCAAAAAACCTTTTGCAAATCTTCTGGAAATACAAATATTAGAAATTAATATTACAGGAGTAATGCATTCATAAAAATTATGCATAAAAATGCATTGTGATTTCCAGTTTCTGTGTCCAGAAGGGTTGAAAGTTGCCAATTCCATCTTTTTACAATTCCTTCTTTTTACAAGAAAAACTAAACAACAAGAAAGAACTAAACCACAAGAAAAAACTAAACCATGATACCTTAAACCCACCAGAAAACTAAGATTGCAGAGCAAGCCAACACAAGACACAAGTACATCTTAAAGACATTTAGCAACTGAAATCTGCTTATCAAAAGAAAAGTTGCTGCAGTCATAAACTTGCAGAAACATTTAAGTTTTAATCTGATAAATTTCTGGAGACAAATAGAGATGATGAGGCTGAAAATGTTCTAAGCAAGTCTTGAAGGATCTCACAATTTTGAGGTCTTGCCTTCCGAGAATCTCACCAGATTTTTATGATGAATATCAAAAAACTATCACCTCTTAGGTCTGGCTAGCAGAGAAGAGCACAAAGGGAACATGTCAGACCCTTCTTTATAACAAATGGCTGTTTTCCAGAGGCAAATCCTGAAACTTTACCTTGACTGTAGGAAAGAATCTCCTTTACTTTCCCTTTCATGCAAAACATAAGAATCAGGAATAGTGGCATCTTAGAATGAATTATAAAAGATCTAGTTTGAGAAAGGAAGAGGGAGCAGAAGTGAAAAACTGTTTCACTGACAAACACTTGTGAAGATCGCATCCCCAAGACACAGCTCCACAAAACACAGATTAATCAGAAGATCATAGATTGCTCTTCCTTCCTCAGTCTTTTGCCATGCCAACAAGGTGTGATAATGAAAGAGGACTATGGCTGAAGAAGCTACATAATCTAGACTCTATGAGGAAGAGACAAGTGAGGATACAAAATCCAAGACGCTATAGAACCGAGTTTAAAATCTGTTACACAGTCTAATTATAAATGCTAGAAAAGACTTTCTTCTCTTAAAAAATTATTTTCATGTGAAGGGATCATGTTTCATCATTTTTGGCGTATTCTGCTTTGAAAAAGTATATACTGATTGGACATGGTGGTGTATTCCTCTAATCCTAGCATCGTGGGAGCCTGAGGCAGGAAGATTCAAGTTTAAAGCCAGCTTGGGAAGCTTAGCAACATAGAGAGATACTGCCTCAAAATTAAAAAAAAAAACAACTTTTTTTTAAGGGCCAGGGACATAACTCAGTGCAAAGGAACTGAATTCAGTTTCCCATACTATAAGAAAAAAAATAAAAAAGGAAATATTAAACTTCAGCATGAATGAAAATATAGGTAAATAAAACACAATTTTATATTCTAGGAATTTATACAGGGATGACACAAAACCCAGAGATTTTATGTATTGATTCTGGCATATCTATTACTTCATTCAAATAATTTTAATTATAAATAATTTTAATTATAAATGTGTAATTTATGAATGTTGATTTTTTTGCATACATGATTCACATGCGTTATAAATGAGTGGGTAAATCAGAGGAATCTAAGAATGATTAATTATATTGTAGTTACAGGCATATCTATTGAAAATTTTTGCAAATGTATTATTTTTAATTTTCCTAACAGTTCGTTTAGATCTACAGTGTTTCATAATGAAACTTCTTCCCAATTTCATGTGTATATGTGTACTCACACCACTTTTAAAGATAAAGGTGGCTGTTGTTCCAGTGATGGTTTTACATTTCCTTTGTGGTCCTGATTGAGCATACTGACATTTGTCAGCAGTTCCTATGACTTCTGTGATGATATCTAGAGCAAACGTTTCAAAGAATTTAATTTAAAAAAAGAAAATGAAAACCTTTTTTGTCTTTGGTCATAACATTTTACTTTCTTCTTTGAACCTGGCAGCTTTTATACCCATGTTCCCTAAACAATAGTCAAAAAGTTTTGTTACTATATTTCTCTCTTTTCAAAAAATACTATGGCATAGTAAATAAAATGAAATATGTCTAAAATACTTTGTTTTAGTGATGCCAAAATTGAGAAGGAAACTACTATGTATACAAGTAGTATACATGTGTGACATATATATGTGTGGTATACACACATACATACAGAAAGAGAGACAGTATATTAAAAAATACTTCAATTTAAAATATGCTTATAATCAGATTGCTAATGAAACAAGAGGTACTCAAATGGCAGGTAGCTGGATTTTATCTTTAAAATGGGAAAAAATTAAATTAAAATATCACAAATAATTTTTTAAATTTTAAACTTTTTTCATAATTTTGCATTTAAATATTTCATATGAAATTTAGAAAGTGATTTGAATTATAAAATTTGACATTTTCCTTCCAGCTTAGATAAAAAAAAAATTGAGAGAAATGTTGTCTCAAGTGAAATTATTATTCAGCTCACTGGAAATTCAGATTTAGAGTCTGAGTTCTTTAGTTCATCAAGCTTTTTCATGATCTACATAAAATATTTTTAAGGCTCCAATGACCTGAATATCCTTTAAAAGTCAGATATTGAATCTTAACCCCCATAGTGTGATATTAAAAGATGGGGGTTTTTGGAAAATGGTGAAGTTATGAGAGCCCTACCCTCCTAAATGCATTAGTGGCCTATTCAAGGGATAAAGAGAGCTAGTTTAAGCCTTTTACTGCTCTGTCTCTGCTACTGCCATACTACTGCCATGCTACTGTGAAAATACCTCAATACTACCATTTATGTGGTAAGAGGTTTCAGCAGACACCAAATCTGTGGCCAACTTTATCTTAGAATTCTTACCTTCTAAGAACTTTCACAAATACATTTTAATTGTTTACAAATTTCCCAATCATGATATTTTGTTATAGCAGCACAAATGGATGAAGACAGAAGTCTTCTAATTCTATGTTCTTGTTCTCTGCTCATGGAACAAATAGGCTTTCATGGAAACTAGGTTGCTTTGACAAAGAGAATGTTATTCTCTTGAAAGAAGACACAGAAAAGGTGCCAAGGGTTTACAGAAATTATACATCTTGGTTAACCATCACTCTAAGTTCATAGAAGTCAGTCTTTTGTTGCCTATTTCATTTACTTTATTGTCAAAACCGGCCTCCTAACAAGGTGGGTATTTGCCCTGAGATTAAAGTAACTTCTCCCCTGGAGACATTGTATCTGAGCTACCACTTAACCTCCCCTTATGTCATTTCTCTTTTTATAAAACAAGGTCGTTCTTATTTTCAACAACCCATTAGAGAGATAAACTAGAAGTTGGTTAATAACTCACTCTACAATTCAGTGTATGGGTCTTTTAATAACAATACTGTAGTTATTTAGATCATCTACTGCATTTCCCAGTTCAAATTTATAATTTTCTTTCTGACTTGAGCCCTCCATCAAAGGATTTCTTCTGTCTCAAAGGATTTCTTCTGTCTCAAAATATCTGAAAATATTCCAGGAATTTCTCACAATTGTCTATGAATCACATGCACTACTTAATTGTTCCTCTCTCTGTGCAGAATCAATGTTGTGATGACCAACTCCTGAAATAACTTTCATCAGTTAAAATACGTTTGCCAACACTCAAAAGATTTCTGTGTTATTCTTCTTGGCTAAAATATTCTCTAAGGATAAGCAGAGTATCTCCATCAATTATATCATGTTTCAGTCCACACAAAAATCATTATGCCCTGCAGTTTTTCAAGGAGTGGCTGATTTAACTCATCCTTATTTCACTTAAATTAAGTCTCTGTTCATGAAAATGTACACTTTTCTTTTATTCATGTACATTAACACCCATTATTAATATCCTACAGTTGCTGTAACAAATTATCACATACTTACTGACTTTAAACAAAATAAATGTATTCATAAAATCCTAGAGATTGGAGTTTCAAGATAGGCCTCATTAGCTAAAGTCAAAGTGGCAAAAATGCTGTATTTTTTTTCTGGAGTTCTAGGCAAGAAATAATTTTATTGCCTTGTTTAGCTTCTAAAGGCTGCTTGTGTAATTAGGATCATAGACCCTTCAATGTCTGTTTGAAGTTTTCTTCCATGGCATCATTTTAATATTCACTTTTTTTGCCTCTTCCTTCCATATTTATGAACCCTTGTGATGGCTTTGTCCCCCCTGAATAATCTGTTCTAATCTTCTGTCAGTTGACCATCAATGTTGCTTACAACTATTGCTTAATTCTTCTTTGGTATATAACATAACATATCCATAACTTCTAGAGACTGGGGAATGGGCATCTTTGGAAGGTCATTGTTCTTTGTACTATACTTACATTCATAGTTAAAAAAAACCTGAGGCAACAAGGTGATGGTAAAATTGGTTCATCCTCATGGTTGCATTTGGTTCAGTGGCACTGCATGATGCCCATGGTGAGAATAATTTTCATATATTATTTCTTGGGCAGATTTCTGCTACTGTCTCTCAAAGTGATATTCAAATTTTAGAATTCAAAATACTAAGGAAAATGCATCTTTTGAAATGAGAAGTTTGTCTCCAATTGCATTTATGTGCTTGTCTCCTCACTCTTCATTGAAAGTACATCTTTTAATGCACTGATATATTAAAATTATTCAGACCCATAGTGAAATGAATGATAAATACACTGAAATGGACAATATGAATAATTTCTACGTCAGTGGCAAGCCTTCTAGGACAGTGTTTCCCAAGTGTTTTGAGCACAATTTATTTTTTGAACATGAATATATTTTTATAGCTGCTAGTGGTGATAATTTCAATATCCATTGCCTCAGAATTGCACTATGATAAAAAAGAAAAACTACAGTAATTTTATTAATGCTTTTAAGTATGCACTTTATTCATCATGACAATGTGTATATTTTAGACAATGAAATTTAATAGTACATAATATGATGTTATATATTCATTTTACATATATGGCTCTGTATATAAAGATACTCAGTTTCATAGGAAGCTGGATATAACTCTGAACTTCAGAAATCCATAATAATCCAGAATGTAAACTACTTTCTAAAAGTTGAAGCCTCTCAAATCAATATCTAATCCTTATCAATTATGACAATTATTTTTGTTTAAAAATATTATTGCCTCATTTTTACACTTAAATAGAAGCAAGAACCTAAATCTACATGCAAAAAGTGTTGAAATTTATACAGAAGAAATATGTAAGTGAATTGAATTTTCACCCCAAACTCTAGCAGCATATAAAGATGTGACTCAAAATTATAGAGTTAAATAAAATACACTCATTAACTACTATTGAAAAATTTAGCTCACAGCTCTCAGAATAAATTCCTAAAAATTAGTGAACCAATGCACATTAAAATTTTGTTACTGATTTAAGTCTACAAGACTTACATGCCAAGTTGATAAACCCAACATGCATATAGCTGAACATTGGTAGACAGGCAACTATAATAATATTAAAATCTCCACATGAAATCTAAGGTATATTATTTCATTGAATTCATTATGTGTGATAGCTGTGATTTGAAGAGACAAAATTGAAAATAACTGTATTAGGTAATACTATGTACCCCCAAGTCCTCCTACTTTTGATGGGGCTGAGTCTAGTGCTTGTGTTCAGTTGTTGTCTAGCGCTGAAATTGGCACCCGCCCAGGGGTGGAGCCAACATACAGTGTAAGGGAAGGCGGGTCTTCCGCTTCCACCTCTCTCTCTCTCTCTTGCTAGTGTGCCTTGTGGCTTGCAGCCAACATGAATGGTAGCCCCGCCACCCCATGCTGACTTGGAGTCAACTACTGGACTGAAACTCCCAAGAAACTGTAAGAATAAACCTTTCCTTCCCTAAGTTTGGGCATCAGGCATTTTGTCTCGTCAATGAGTAAAAAGTAACCAAGACAATAACTTTTCAAAAGACTGCACTTGATGAGATTCCTAAATTCAGAATTATCATTGGACAAATACTGTACTGTAGTCTATATTTTGTCATAACATGTTGCCTGTTGTTTAATTTTTCTTTTTTCTTCTGATTTTTTTATTTTTTAAGAAATACTGTTTACTAGAATGTTTATTACTAGAAATACAATAGAAACTAGAGTTTTAAATAATTATAAAAATGTGTGTTAGGATGTTGAGATTTCACAGAATGGAATAATATGTAGAAGAAATCACATAGCTAAAATAATGACTTGAATGAAGTATTTGAAAATTTAGATTAATGAAAATTATATACTTTGACTCACCAAATAACTCTTCATCTTGTCTCATCTATTAATGCTTTTGAAACCTTGTTCTTCTGATAAGATTTGATCTAACGTTCTTAAGTTCTGTAATTAACTTTGCAAGTGTACTTAATGTATTTAAAGTTGTTTTCAAATACATATCAAATATGTATTATAGGCTTTTCTGATCAGATGACTATGGTAAGATTTTGTTTTTAAATAATTCAAACCAATCTGGATATAAGATTATTGTAGGCCTACGAATGCAGAAATGGGACTAATAATTTATAATTCCCTAATAGTTAAGTTTCCTTCAAATCTAAAGGAGAAGGGAGACTTTATAAGAGAGAAATACTGGCATATTTCCATTGCTAAGGGCTAAGGATACAGAACATTTACACTTTAAATAGTGTGTAAATTTTACTTTATGTGCCTATTATAGCCACTGTCGACAGGAAACAGGATGCACACAGTGTGAAACGTGGCCTGCAGCGCCACTGGAGGTTTGCTTTCTGAAATCTACCAAGTTTACTGACATTGACAGCATGTGTTTTTGGAGTCTAGCATTCTGGTTTTGTTTACATAGATAAACAGTATATTCGGACTTGCACATCTATCATGTACCTTTCATCAATAATCAAATCTCTCTCAAAAACCATTAACACCTAAATAGAGCATCTTAATTTTTATGGAGCATGAAATAACTTTTAGTATAACTTCCTGGTGCACAAAAATATCTACATTGGTGTCTTACAAATTCCATGGTATTTGTGTTTGTGATGAAAATATTTTATTCATGGTTCTTTCAAAAATAATATTATGGGATTTGAGGGAAGATTTAGCCTTTGTCTTTTGAAAACTATGTAGACACATAAAACAGATTTTAGTCCATTTAAGTTACAAAAGTGATTAAAAAATCACCTTTTATTTGATTAGATAATGTTCTTAATATTCAATTCAAGAAGCACAGTGACAGGTTTGGAGAGCACAACTTTTAGCCTCCTGGTTTGTACATTCCTTGTTATTTGACTGAGGTCACAAAGCTGCATTCTACTTTGGCTTCCCCATTTTAAATGATGATAATAACAGTACTTTTCTCAAAAGGCTGTCATGAGGATTGAATGAGTTAATATAGGTAAAGCACTTAAAATATTGCCTGACATCTTATAAGTACTCTTTGAGGAAAAAAAAAGTATTAACTCATTTATTATTGTAAATGCTTAATACATACCAGGCACAATAATATGTTGGAGTCTCAAAGAAAAATAATTTGTGTTCATTGTTGTCTAAGGAGTTATAATGTGGTCTGGGAGAATAGATCTTACACACATCACTTCAAAATGAGGAGTTTGAGTTCCTATCATGAAATCTGTTTTGAATGTTATAGGAGAAACTTGACTCTGGAGTTGAGGGCAAGACATCTTGGAACAGTATATCTGACTTGCCTTTTAAGAAAAGAAGTTATCCAAGTTAAGAGGTCAGGAAAGAAAATTGCAGCTGGAAAACAGTATAAGAGAAGACACAGAAGCATGAAATTATATGGTGTGTGCAAGGCTTGAATCAGACTTATTCTCCCAGTCCCCATCCTGTCTGCCAACAGAGGCACTCTTCTCAGCAGGAAACTCAGCTCAGTACTGAGGCTGTCATTGGCAAACACAGGATGCTGTAAAAGAGATAAGACAGGACAAAGTTTCTTGCAGTTCCCTGGACATCTGGAGACACCCAAAATTTTACACTAGACCCTCAAGGACTTTGCCTACTGAGGTACAAGACTGCCAGAGAACTTTGGCCAAGATGTTTATTAAAATCTTCCTGCCTAGTGTCCCTTGACTTCTTTCAATCTTTATAAAAATGGCCTGCTTCCCTTTGTTACCTGCAGACGGCCTTTTTGCCCTCAGTCTGCCTGCACCGAGGCACAATAAATTTCATGCCATGTTACCTGTACAAAGCCTGATAGTCTCAGCTGGTCTCTGCCTCTCGCACTTCTTTACAGTGCGCATTTTGGAACTTCTAACAAGTGCATGCGGGTTTGATCACAGGGACCAAAACGTTCTCTGAATATGCCCCACCCCTAACCCTTGGTTTGCCTGAAATAAATAAAATACTTTTAAATACTTCAACTAAATACATTTCTCCATGTAAGGTAAGCAGCACAAAAGAATGGACTTGGGGACAGGTTTTTTACACTACAGGTAATCCCAGGAAGCACAAGTAAGAAAGTGTGGCAAAAGAAAGAAGAAAAAAAAATGAGAAGATTTGTACTTGCGAGCAACTAGGACTCGATGTTAATGGGGACTCTACAAACAACTATGTGTAATTTACTCCTGAATTGTTCCATGGGAAGATAGAGGACTTGAGTCTTTTTTTTTTCACCAGTATTCCTACAACCACACACATACCATTTGTGGAAGTTTATTCCTTGAAGCAATCCCTCCCATGATTTTAAATTGCAATTGACCTTAGCCAAGCTCTTCTGGGGCTGCAATTAGTCTCCTAAAGGGAAAGATAGACACAGTGTTTACAGTGGAATGCTGTCTTCAAAAATTGTTCTCTATAGTTGAAGGTTAATCTAGAGATTGGAGTTAGGCATTAAGGTGGTAAAGACCAACTGTGACCACACATTTAGATGAGTTATCTGTTTTTCAAAGACATTTGATTCTATTTTCCCTGGCATGAAGGTGAGACAGGGGCTGACTGGACATACGAGATTAATATGGAGAAATAAGAAGAGGAAAGATTATTTGGCATCTCACAGAACATGTAGTGCTTGCAATTGATCTTACATTGTGCAAAAGATCTTTAAAATGGTTTCAATAGAATGCAAAATGTTCTAATTTGCATTTTAGATCATTTTCATAGGCTGCAAAGTCACCTTTAACTGGAAAATTACATATATTTGCATATTTGGTTGAATGCAATTTAAAAATCAATCTTGACCTGCACACAGAGATCTAGATTTAGAAAAATAAATAGATTTTGGATTTGACATTATAATTTATATAGAACTAAGCGTAATTTTTAACATATTGTAAATGGGTTTAAAGGCTAAGTAAACCATGATTTTTTTAAAGCAGAAAGTAAAATTTGTATATGAAAACTTCATCTGTCTCCACCATGATCTTATGTACTAGATAAAAATGCAAAGATACACTGCCTATATTAATGAATGAGTACATTTAGGGGCCTGTGTTATGCATAATACTTGATGAGTGCAAGCAATAAAACTTAAATTTTTATTGTAGCCTGTTGTAGTTATTTTTCTCATTGCTGAGACAAAATATCTGATACCCAAACTTAGAAGGGGAAAGGTTTATTTAGCTCACAGTTTGTAGATGTTTTAGTACATCACCAGCTGGCTCCAAGGCAGTGTGACACATGGCAGAGGGGCAACTATTCATAGTGGTGGAAGTTAGCAAAAGAAACAGGAGAGTGGGGGAAGCAAGCCTCTATCTTTACCTAATATTGTATGCAGGCTACCCACCCTACAGAGGGTGTAGCAGTCACACACTTAATCCTAGCATTAGACCATGAATCAATCACATACTCTAGATCTGGCTTCCTCCTCCAAAAAGTCCATCCATCACGACCACATGAGGCTTTGGGGGGACATCCAGACACAAATCATAATGTAGTCATATGCTATTTTGGATAAAGGTGGTAAGATAAGACAGTCTCATAATATTCCTTCTTAATACATACTTATCAGTCTTCTATCAGTGGAGACATTCCAAAAAAATGAACTAAACATAAAATACTGATTTCTGGTGTATTTATCCCCAATTATAGAATTTTATATTGATTATATGTGAACAACTTTGTGAATTAAGGAATAATTGCTTTCAAATGATTTTGAAGGATAATAATATATAACAAATGTGAACAAATTAATTTAGTATTTTGAACTTACGTTAGCATTCTCTTTAACAGAACAGTCCATTTCCTGAATGTTTCTTAAAAAGTCTGCTTAGTGGTTTGTAATATTAAATGAAAATTCTTTAACAGAGGAAGAGATCACTCTGCATTCACTGTTGGCATTGTTAATGTACACATTAACTACATTGAATAATTGCATTGAGTGAAGATAATTTAAGTGAGAAAATCATATATAATTAAATCAAAACAAAGCTGAACATGTTCTTTAATATATACTTAGTTGTATAAGTCCAGTTATATGTTTTTTTTATATTACATTAATTGTTACATAGTTTCTGTTGGCTTCCTAGAAAAAAAATCCTATTTCACTTAGATTATGTTGTGCACATAAGTGTACTGGAGTAGTTATTAATATGAATTATCATATGTGTCCATAGAAAGATACACACCATTATTACTTAAGAATATAAATAACTTTTTGGCTATTCTTCATAGTGTTACTGTAAAAATTCTAAGTAGACATTAGTTTACCTAGTTAGTTATTGAGAGTCATCTAAGTACTACACTGTGATCATGAAACAGTATTTCTTAAAATCCGCTCTTGTGACGGAGAAAGTTACTGTCTGATTCTGCGTAGTTATCAGCAACATTGCATGTGTTTAAGATGAGGACAGAAGAGCTGCCAAATTGCTGGGATCCAGGTAGCCTAGCATGTTCCTTAGCATACCTTCCATGGGAATGAAGAATATCTTTCCTGAAAAGATTTTCCTTTCACAATCTCAGGATAATGAATCACACAAGAAAATTCTAGTATTGTTTGTATAAATAAAGGATATATGAAGTAACATAAAGGCGTCTATTATACAAAAAAAAAAAAGCCACAAGGGCAGATTTTAATGACAGTGTGTTCCTTACACTAAAAATAGTTGTTTAAAAGCTAGAGCATTTGCAAAGTATATAATTAAAAAAACTATAGCATTTCTCAGAATTATACTGTCCTGATGATACACACAAATACACACACTTGCCTTAAAATAGTCAAATGATTTTTAAGGTATTACTGAATATCTCTTCTTTGGCATTATTGTATAAATTAAACTTGATACAGAAGAAAAGAATTGTTCTATAATAAACCCCTGATGTTTACAAATCCTTAGATTCACAGAAGAAAACTACTGAACAGCCAACCATTGGTCCCTATGTCATTCAGTTTTTCTCAGTCACCTTTTGTACAAGACCTCGTTGCTTGTGGAATAATATTCCAATGCAAGTGATTTGTACTTTAATGGTAGGCTGGGAACCTCTTGAGGATTTAACAGGTGTACAGCACTTGTTGACGTCCATTCAGATCAGTGTTTATAGAACTTGCTTTGATTTGTTCATATTCCCACAGCAAAACCATTCAAACCCCTCATAAAAGTACATCTGTTCATTAACTGCATTAATTCTGTATGAGATGTACTCTTTATTTATAAATGCAGTTTATCACTATATTTTTCTAGGATGCTTCATTCCAGTGTTATACTTTTTTCAGACCAGGACACTATCACAAGATTTTCCAGTCGCAACTCTGTCAAGTTGGGGAAGCAGAAAGAAGCAACTGGAGTGGTTGACAAAGGAAAATAAGGACTCCTTTCAGTCAATTGACATGCCAAAGTTAATTCTAAGTAGTAGACTGTCCTAGTCATGATAACAAAATGTTTGGTTTTTGGGATTCCTAAATCTCCCTCCATTTTAGAATATAGACCAGAGACTGAGAAAAAGAGTAAGTCAGAGCCTCAGAGGAGTGAGAAGAATTGAAGTTTAGTGAATTCACATGGGAGAGGAGATGAGACCTGCTCTGGGTTCTCTTTATGACAGTTGAATAAATGGATAATACTGATCTACAAATATTTGCACATAAAAACAAAAAGGAATTGAGCAGGAGAGTTAGCATCTGTTGTGTATTTAAAAACATGTCAATTACTTTGCATATATTTTCACGCTTCATCTTCAAATAACATAGAAAGAAAAGCTCAATATCGGCCCTTCAGTTTGCAGCTAAGGAAGGTGCTGCTGGGTGAGGTTATACAACCTTCTGTAAGAAAACTAAGTAAAACAGGAATGATTCCTGCACTGGTATTGCCAATACTGGCTTACATTCAAATCTTAAGAAATACATTTTCGTAGATAGACATAAAATTTCTTATGTTACAAAAGGGTATTTTTCTAAAGGCAATAATTTTAATTTTCTTTCTTTTCTCCAAATCCCATATCTTTCAGTTCTATTTCATTTGTATCAATGAAATCACCATAGGATTTTGCAAGGCTAGCATATTTATATGCAGGTTTAATGACTTGGAATTAAAAGATATTCACAAGCATTTCCTAAGGTATTTTAAGTTTGCATAAATTCTCTTTATGGATTTGTGAGAGGGTATCATATTTACTAAACTAAACTCTGTCATTGCAAAAACAAAATCTTTTTTCTCTCTCCTTCATTTTACACTTTAAAAAATTGCTCTCCTTAAAGAGTATCACTGTCAGCTTACAGTTCCAGCCTTTCCAAAGACTTTGTAAAACATGCTGAGGAAGCACACACACTACTTGAGCAAATCCTATATATAATGAATGTGTAAAATTGTACAATTGCTTCTTATTGCTTTCATAGAGCTGCCTGTAACAGCCAGTTTTTGATGTTTACAAATCCTTCCACAAAGATTACTCAAATAACCTGTCCAGTTCTAGCATTTGTACTGTATTTCTTGATTTTTGCTAACCTTAAGCCTACAAATAAGATTCTTCTCTATTAGGAAATTACTGAAATAAGCTTTAGTGCACTTCTGAAGTTCATAATAAATGTCAGTGCAAGTTCGATACTGTTTCATACAAATTTTAAGTAATAATATTTACTTTAAATATTTACAAAACATACAACTTTTAAAAGCTACATTTCCCAAAGTCTTTCAATGTTATCTTTACATTATTCATTTCATGGAAAATCTCAGAAAGTCACTCATATAATGACAACAAAGAAAGCCATTTTCCTGAAGGCATCCAGCACTTAGTCATCATTTTAAATGTTAGAGCTCAAAACAAGTTTGAGAAAGCATAATAGCTGCCCAAAATGGACATTTGGCTATACCTTTACTGTCTTTTACATGTAATTAATTTATCTTGTAAGATACTGTCTTGCATTCTAAAACAATGTAGATTACAAGTTATAACATCCTGTAATCAAGATAAACTATATAATTTGTGAAGCCTGGAGTAAAATAATACTAAAAGATTTCCTATTGGAAAATTATGAAGAATGACAAGATGGTGACAGCAGAGCATCAGATTCTGGTTATTTGTAGCACTGGATTCTTGGCACCTACACAAGTCACATACCCAGGAAGGCAACTCTGGCTATAAAATTTCAGCAATTTTACTTGTTATCATGGTTGTACTTTTTAATAATTTCTATTCTAGGCATCCTATAAAAATTGTATTACAAAAGTGCCTGTATTTATTCTGTTCACAAATAATAAATAATTAAATAAATATAGAACAAAATTCTACTATGTACTTGACTTTTAGGGTATCCTTGAAATATACTTCATAGTAAATAAACTCCTTTTTTCTCCTAGACTTGGTAGTATGAAGAACTAAAACAGATATTATTATGCTTTATCCAGTTTTTTTGAGCTTTAACACTTAAAATGATTACTAAGTGCTAGGTACCTTTAGGAAAATGCCCTTTTTCTTGCACTATGTTAGTGAATTTCTAAGATTTTCCATGAAACGGCAGGTCATTTTCTTACACAGCAGGCTGACTATACATAGATTTTCTATCAGGATTTATCTGATACACATAATGAGGGTTAACTCTTGATCTCAATTTGTTGTTCTTATCTAGGGTGTTTAATGTATGTTTTTCATATTTTAGAATATGTGAGGGTTATTTGAATGATCTATTCCAAGCTGGCCATTCTTGGCATCTGATTACTTCTTCTTTCATAGTTAGTATAATCTAACACATAATTGAAAACTTAACCATGAAACAAACTTAAGTATCTCATATTTTTCCCATTCAGAGATATCAAATTGTAATATTGGGATATGCTTATCTATTTTGAGCCAAAGAAAGTATATTTTACATATTTGTGTAAACCTTTCTCATGAATAATATTTTAGGTGCATCTCTCTAGGTTAATAAATATACTTTTACTTAACTTTTAGTTCTTATACATCAGTCTGTACAATGGTGGTGGAACTTACACAGCTCATCTGTTTTCAGAGAATAAGGAAGAAAGGACCTTTGGCTCCTATTTTTTACTGGTCCTTTTTTTCTCATTCTCTTTAATCAAAGTACTTTTTTGACGATGACATGTCAGATTCTAAAATTTTCTGGACTTCATCCTTTTTCTCCTTATGGGAAGCCATTACTAGCTCCTCTTGGTGGAAATCTTTGTTAACTGTACTCATAATAATCCTGTTGATTCCATTATTTGATCTGTACATATTTGTTTCTTTTGGTTTTGTCTCCTTCAGACTTAAAGCTGTACACCTACCAAGATGAATGTGCCTGGTATCTACTGAGAGGCATTAGTTAGAACCTCTGCAGAGTGTCCCTGACTTCTGTTCAACAACTATGACCCTTTTCAGCCTGAAGAAGCCAGATCAGTCATTGCCATTACCCCTCATGGCAGTTCAGGTTACTTCTTCAGAGGGGGAATGTTACAGGGAACTGAGTTAGATAGAAATATTATAGGCAGTCAGACAGGGCTAGGCCCTCAAAGGAGCCAGCACAGAAGACCAGATGTCTTGTGACCTTGGAAGAGACACACACCTCTTGCTGTGGGTCAGAGCTCAAAGACAGAAGGCAAAACAAATGCAACCACACCCTAAGTATAAACAATAGGGATTAGGTATGGATCACTTTGAGAAACCAGAAATTACCGTCCCAATCCCCTACAGAAAGTCACTGATCCATAAGAATGCTCCCATACTACGTGACTGGCTTCCCCATTTGTCCCTGATTTGATCAATTTTACCTAAACAATTAATCTTATTGGTTGACCACAGTTCTGTCCCACCTCAAACCCATCTGCCTTGTGAGTTCCCAGTGTTCCCCATCATGGTTTTACTCTATAAAATTCACTAGAAAAGACAATCTTTGGCAACCCACTCGGGACCCCTTCTGTCTGTCAGACAGAAGCTTTCTTTCTCTCAATAAATATTTCTGTTCCTAAAAAAAAAAAAGTACTCTTTTGTATCATATTTCGCTCTGCCTTTGCCTTTTCAACTATCATTTAGTTTATAAGAAAGTCATATTATGATTTCTAAACTTTGATTGTTTATTGGATATAATATCACATATTCCTTATGGTCTAGGCACATTTTACTTCACTGTTACTCAGTTCTGCCGGGACACCTCTCCATTTTCCTTGACCCTGCGGACAGTTTGCAAACTGGAGTCAATACTGAAATCTCTGAATATTTCTAGTTCATCTCTTTCAGTCACTAATCGATGAAGCCTCCATCCATGACTCCAAGTCAGCTGCTTCCAGTGATTTCTGAATCTTTATCTACCAGGCTCTATGTGAATTCATGTATGCTACATGGCCTGCATTTCATAGCATTCTATTTCAATATGCCTCCTATCTTTTCTTTTGTGTTACAAGTAGATTTCTATCATTTTTCTGAAATTCTTAGATATTTCCCATGTCAGTGTGAAATGAATTTTACTCATGCCACATAAATAATACACTGAGAAACACACTCAAGTTTTAGAAAAATCCAAACAGAAATTTTTGTGTAATGAAGAAAAATCCCATGTAAAAATTAGCTTATCTAAAAAGGAAATTGAAGAGAATATCAGAAAATGGAGAAATATTCCTTGCTCTTGGATAGGAAGAACCAACATAGTGAAAATGGCCATATTCCCAAAACTGCTATACAGATTTAATGCAATCCTGGTCAAGATACGTTTAGCATACCTCATGGATCTAGAGAAAACATTTCTAAAATTCACTTGGAACCAGAGAAGACCTAGAATAGCAAAAGCAGTTCTGGGCAACAAAGACAAGTCAGAGGGCATCACAATTCCAGAATTGAAATCATCCTACAAAACTACTGTGATAAAAATCAGCATGGTTTTGGTAAAAAAAAAAAAAAAAAAAAAAAAAAAAAAAAAAAACAGGCCTGAGGATCTGTGAAACAGAAGAGAAGATGCAGATGCAAACTCAAACACACTCAACCACCTTATCTTTGACAAAGGAGTCAAACATATTCACTGGAAGAAAGATAGCCTCTTTAATAAATGGTGCTGGAAAAACTGGCTTTCCATATGCTGGGGACTAAAACTAGACCCATGTCTCTCATTGTACACTAAAAAAATGTCAAAATGGATCAAAGATCTAAATGATAAAACAGAAACACTGAATTCACTGGAAGAGAAAATAGAAATCTCAAAGATATAGGTGTAGGCAGAGATTTCATGAACAAAACCCAGACAGCAAGGGAAATATTACAAAGAATCAACAAATGGGATCTCACCTTATTAAAAAGGTTTTGCACAACAAAAGAAATCACCAGCAGAGTGAAAAGACAACCCACAGAGTGGGAAAAACTTGTAGCCAGCTGTTCCTCAGATGAAAGACATCTATCTAGAACATATAAAGAATGAAAAAAAGTCAAACCCCCCAAATTCAAAGACCCAATCCAAAAATGGGCATCTGAGATGAATACACACTTCTTAAATGAAAAAATACAAATGACAAGTAAATACCTGAAAAAATGTTTAACATCATTGTTCATTCAAGAGATGTAAATGGAGCTGGGTGTGGTGGCACACGCCTTTAATCCCAGCACTCGGGAGGCTGAGGTAGGAGAAGCATTGTGAGTTCGAGGACAGCTTGGGCTACAACGCGAGCACAAGGCCAGCCTGAGCTACATAGTGCGACCCTGCCTCAAAAAACCAGGGCTGGGAGTTTGGCTCAGCGGCTTAAGCGCCTGCCCTGGCAGGTGCGAGGTTGTGAGTTTGATCCCAGGTGCCGGAAAAAAAAAAAAAAAGAGATGTAAATGGAAAGAACACTGAAATTCCATCTAATCATCAAGAAATCAGCCAATAACAAATGCTGGCAGGGCTGTGGTAAAAAATGGAAGCCTTCTGCATTGTTGGTGGGAGTGTAGGCTGGTTCAATTACTGTGGAAATCAGTGTGGAGATTCTTTTAAAAACTAGGATTGGAGGTCCCATTCAATGTAGCTGTTCTCCTTCTGGGTATCTTCCTAGAAGAATTAAAAACATCATACCACAGCATAA
>RJWM01037143.1:0-17656 GCA_004363535.1 Dasyprocta punctata
TAACCAATCTTCTCAATAACTAATACATTTAGCAGTATAGTCATTTTAGTTATCTTACATATATATATATATATATATATATATATATATATATATATACAGATTTATGTCTTTTTCCTTTTCCCTTCCTTCTTTCCTCCTTTTCCCTTTCCCAATTACTTTTGCTCTTTGAGCAGTTTTTTACCCTTACACAGTATGTATTGTAGATTTTGGATCATATATACTTTTTCAGTTTCTTATACTAGGGAGACAATACGGTATTTACACATGTGGGTTTGATTTATCTCACTTATGAGTATGGTCTCAAGGCATGTCCATTTATTTATAAAAGTCTCAATGCGATCTTTCTTGATAGCTGAGTAGTACTCCATTGTATAAAAATACCACATCTTTTTTATCTATTCTTTGATTGATGGGCACTTGGGTTGTTTCCAAGATCTGGCTATTACAAATTGGGTTGCTATAGACATGAGTGCACAAATATCACTGTGGTATGATGTTTTCAATTCCTCTGGGAAAAATGCAAGAAGTGGGATAGCTGGGTCAAATGGGATCTCTAACCCTAGCTTCTTGAGGAATCTCCACACTGATTTCCACAGCGGTTGCACCAGTCTACACTCCCACCAACAGTGGAAATGAGTTCCTTTTCCCCCACAGCCCCTCCAGCATTTGTTGTTGGTTGACTTTTTAATCTTGGCCATTCTTTCTGGAGTGAGATGGAATCTCAGTGTTGTTTTAATCTGTATTTCCCGAATGACCATTGATGTTGAACATTTTTTCATATATTTATTTGCCATTTGTATTTCTTTCTTTGAGAAGTGTGTATTCATCTCATATACCCATTTATGGACTGGTTTCTTGAATTTTAGGGGCCTGATTTAATTCAGTCTTTGTATGTTTTAGATAGAAGTCCTTTTTCTGATGGACAGTTGGCTAAGATATCTTCCCAATTCGTGGGTTTTCTTTTCACTCTGTTGGAGGTTTCCTTTGACATGCAAAAATGAGAGATCCCAGTTTTTGATTCTGGGAAGTGTTTCCCGTGAAATTTGATTTTTGTTCATGAACTGTCTGCCTACTCCTATGTCACCAAGATTTTTACCTACTCTGTCTTCTAGTAAGTTTAGTGTCTCTGTTTTAATATTCAGGTCTTTGATCCATTTTGATTTTATTTTAGTGCATGGTGATAGACACGGGTCTAGTTTTGGTTTATGGCATATAGAAAGCCATCTTTTCCAGGATCATTTGTTAAAGAGGCTATCTTTATTCCAATGTATGAGTTTGGCCACTTTGACAAAGATGAGGTGCTAAGTGTGTTTGTAGTTGTGGCTGTATCTTTTAATGTATTCCATTGATCTTCAGGTCTGTTTTGATTCCAGTACCATGCTGATTTTATCACAGTAGCTTTGTAGTATAGCTTCAATTTGGGGATTGTGATACCTCCTGCCTTACCTTTGTTGTCCAGAATTGCCTTTGCTATTCTAGGTCTCTTCTGGTTCCAGATGAATTCCAGGAATGCTTTCTCTAGCTCTGTGAGGTAGACATGTGGTATTTTGATTGAGAATGCATTAAATCTGTATAACCATTTTGGGAGAATGGCCATTTTCACGATGTTTGTTCTTCCTATCCATGAACAGGGAATATCTTTCCATTTTCTGAAATCTTCTTTGATTTCCTTTTTCAGAGTAATGTAATTTTCTCTGTATAGATCTTTTACTTCCTTTGTTGGATTGATTACTAAGTATTTCATTTTTTTTTTTTTTGGATGTTATACTGAAGGGTGTGCTTCACCTTATTTCTCTCTCAGTGACTTTGTTGTTTGTGTACAGGAATGCTATTGATTTTTGAGTGTTGACCTTGTATCCAGCAACATTACTGAATTAGGTTACTACATCTAGCAGTGTTTTAATGGATTTTTGGGGGTCTTCTATGTAGAGTATCACATCATCTGCAAATAATGATAATTTTATTTCTTCCTTTCCTATCTTTATTCCCTTTATCCCTTTCTCTTGTCTAATTGCTCTGTCAAATATTTCCAGAACTATATTGAATAGGAGTGGTGATAATGGATGTCTTTGTCTTGTTTCTGATTTTAGTTTGAAAGTTTTCAGTTTTTGTCCATTTAGTAAGATGTTGGCTGTTGGTTTATGATATATGGCTTTTATCTGGCTGAGGTAGAGACCATCTATTCTGATTTTCTGTAGGGTTTTTACCATGAATGGGTGTTGGATTTTGCCAAAAGCTTTTTCTGCACCTTTTGAGATGATCATGTGGTTCTTGTCCTTGGCCCTGTTGATATGGTGTATTACATTTACTGATTTGTGTATGTTGAGCCATCCCTGAATTCCTGGGATGAATCTCACTTGATAATGGTGTATAATCTTCCTGAAAACTTTCTGTATTCTATTTGTCAGTATTTCATTGAGGACTTTTGCTATGTTCATTAGGGAGATTAGCCTGCAATTTTCTTTTTTGGTTGGGTCTATCTCTGGTTTTGGTATTAGGGCAATACTTGTTTCCAGGAATGAGTTAGGGAGACTTACCTCCCTTTCAATTTCATTGAAGGTTTTGAGGAGTGTTGGCATTAAGTCTTCCCTAAATTTCTTGTAGAATTCAGCAGTGAATCCATCAGGACCTGGGCTTTTCTTTGTGGTAAGGTTCTAATTACATTTTCAATTTCATTAGGTGAAATTAGGTTGTTCAGCAGCTTTACATCTTCTTGATTCAACTTTAGTAATTCATAGGTTTCTAGGAATCTGTCCATTTCTTCTGTGTTATCGAATCTATGGGAGTAAAGGTTTTTGAAGTAGGTGATGATGATCTTCTGTATTTCCACAAGGTCAGTAGTGATTTCACTCTTTTCATTTCTTACTGCATGAATCTGAGTTTTTTCTTTCCTCTTTTTGATAAGGTTGGTTAGGAGTTTATAAATTTTACTTACTCTTTCAAAGAACCAACTCTTCAATTCATTAATTCTTTGTATTGTTTTCTTAGTTTCAATTGCATTAATTTTTGTTCTGATCTTGATAATTTCCTCCCTTCTTTGGGCTTTGGACTTGACTTGCTCTTCTTTTTCTAGAAGTTTGAGGTGCAACATTAGGTTGTTTACGTGTGTTCTTTCTATTTTTCTGATGTGGGAGTTTAGTACTATAAATTTCCCTCTGAGGACTGCTTTCATTGTATCCCACAGGTTCTGGTAATTTATATTTGCATTTTCATTCAATTGTAGATATTGTTTAATTTCTTCTTTAATATCTTCTGTGACCCATTTTGGTTATTTAGGAGAGTATTATTTAATTTCCATATGTTTATGGGTTCTCATGGGTTTTTGTGTCATTCATTTCCAATTTTACAGTGCTATGGTCAGAAAATATGCATGGAATTATTTCAGTTCCTTTGTATTTACTTAAGCATGTTTTGTAGGCCAGTATATGATCTATTTTAGAAAATGGCCCATGTGCAGCTGAGAAGAATGTGTATTCTGAGGTTGATGGGTGGAATACTTGGTACACATCTACTAGGTTCATTTGTTCATAAGTTTGATTCAGTTCTGTTATTTCTTTGCTGATTTTTTGTTTGGTTGATCTGTCTTTCTGTGTCAGTGGGGTGTTAAGACCCCCTGTTATAACAGTATTATTTTTATTTGGTTTTTCACATCTATTACAAATTGTCTTACATAGTTGGGTACTCCCATATTTGGTGCATTTATATTTATGATTGTAATCTCTTCCTATAGAAGTTTTGCCCTAACAAGTATGTAGTGACCTTATTTATCTGTTTTGATCATTTTTGGTTTGAAGTTCACATTGTCTGCAAACATAACAGCTACCCCTGCTTTTTTCTGGGTTCCTGTTGTACAGAGTATTGTTTTCTAGCCTTTGAATTTTAGTCTGTGAATTTCCTTTTGAGTTAAATGTGTTTCTGGTACACAGCATATTGTTAGATTTTGTTTCTTAACCCACTCTGCTAGTCTGTTTCTTTCTATGGGTGAGTTGAGACCATTTACATTGATTGATATAACTTTTATGTACTGACTCATCCCTGTCATGATACCTTTCTGTTGTTGGTTTTCTACATTTTCTGTTTAATTATTTGCCCTGCTTAATGGTTTCCTTTTGTTGTTGTTCTTAAGATTGTAGCTACCTTTGTCTCTTTCTAGAGTGTCTCTCAGTACTGTTTGTAGTGTTGGTTTGGTGGTCATAAATTTCTTCATTTGTTCTTTGTCATGGAAGTATCTTATTTCTCCATCAATTTTTAAGGATAGTTTTGCAGGGTACATCAATCTCAGTTGGAAGTTGTTTTCTTTCAGGATTTGAAACACTTCACTCCAAGCTCTTCTTGACTTAAAGGTTTGTGTTGAGAAGTCTGCTGTGATTTGGATAGGCTTTCCTTCATAGGTGATCTGTTTCTTTTCTCTGACAGCTTTTAGTATTTTGTATTTGTGCTGTATTTCTGATACCCTAATTATTATATGTCTGGGTGAAGGTTTATTTTGGTTACTGTTAATTGGAGTTCTGTATGCCTCACTTACCTGTATATCAGATTCTCTTCCCATGTTTGGAAAGTTTTCTGCTATTATTTCTGTGAATAGTCTTCACAGGTCATTAGTATTGACCCCTGCTTTTTCATTGATGCCTACTAATCTTATGTTATTTCTCTTGGCATTGTCTTGCAGCTGTTGAATTGTTGTTTCTTAGTTCCTTATTATTTTTAAGAGATCTTTTCTTTCATGATCATAAGTTCTCACACTGTCTTCAAGGTCTGAGATACTATCTTCAGCTTCATTCAAGTGGTTTTTTGAGCTTTCCATGGAATTTTTCATTTCCTGAATTTCCCTTTGAATCTGTTTCATGCATTCTATTGGTGTCTTGTATTGTTCATTCAAAGTTTCCATTATTTTCTTATTTTCTTCTATTTTTTATCTTGATATTCTTTAGATACACACAACACTTCTTTCATAATGATTGTGGGAGATTATTTCTGATTTGAGTTTCTTTATAACTTCATGGAGTTTTTTTTTTACTTCATTTGCTATCATTTCAGAAAGTTCAGTTGTGTGACTCCCAGTGTCTTCCATTTCAGTGTCTCTCAGGCTTGTTCTCAGTGGGCTGGTGGATTGAGACTGTGCCTTGGTCTTTCATTTTGTCATTTTCTTCTGGGACATGTATGGCTTGGCAGGCAACCTCCCAATGAATTGTACTGGAACACTGTGTTCAGTAGAGCTTCAATCCTCCAGTATCCCTATGGCTAGCTGGGGGAAACCCCCAAATCATGGCACTGGACCCTTGTGTTCTGTGGTTTGTGAGACTGGCTGTGTGTTCCCCTGATGTACTTGTTGGGTTGCTCTGGGGTGCTGGTCTTTGTGTCCTGCAAGTCTGGCCAGGTGTTCCCCTTTTTGGTTGTGCTGAGACATGGGACTGGGTAAAGCTGGATTCTCTGTGCAGCTAGTGAGGGCACACCCCTGGAGTGTGCTTCTTGAGCCTCCACCTTACTGGGTGGGGGCCAAGACCTCTAGGACCCAGACAGCTAGGCGGAGCACACCCTGGAGTGTGGCACCACCCAGACCTTGCACCTGGTTGCAGGGAGTTCAGAGCCTCTGGAGCACCACACCAGGCAAGCCCCGGTGAGTCACAGGCATATAGTGCTGGGACCTTGCTCCTGGTTGGGTGGGTTTGCAACCTCTAGGACCTGCTGTGCAGGCCGCACCCTTGAACAATGGAGCTCACACCTTGTGTTCTGATGGGTAGAGCTCAAGTTCTCTAAGGCCTTGCAGCTACACTGGCCAGTCCCTGATGAGCATCTGTGGGGCTCTGGGCTGGGTTCAGTACCTCTGCGTCCTGTGAGGCTGACCAGGTGTTCCCCTGGTGGGTTGGGCTGAGAGGTGGGACTGGGTAGAGCTGGATCCTCTGCACAGCAAGTGAGGGCACACTCCCGAGAGTGTGCTGCTGGAGCCCCTGCCTTACTAGGTGGGGGCTGAGACCTCCAGGACCTATTTTACCTGTTATTTTCTAAGAATTTCTAAAGCTTTCTGTTTGTAGTATAGTTTTAAAGTATATTTGTGACTGCTTCCAACAGTCTCAAAGAAGTATCATATTATATAGACATAAGTCAGTCTCTTATTTGCCCAATGAAACGACTTTTTTTGCCAATTTAAGACAACTTCTATGGTTGTCAAAGATAACTGACTTAAACGCTTACTGATAATATTTAACGACTTAGTTTCACATGCATATTTGACATTACATTATTTAAAATTTTATTTAGAAGCACCTATCTTTTCTTTCCATGTTCAAAATTTCCTTCAAATCCTATCAGTCATCACTGCTTTAATTTATCTAATACTATTTCTTGAAAAATCTTTACAAGAATAAAAAAGCCCAGGTACTTGTCAGAAAGGTAAAGAAAATAAACTGCACATTTTAAAATTTTTATCAATCATAAATGGACTTATTCACTATTCTTTGACATTAAAAATTTGAGCATTAACGAACTACTGAAAATGAAACTCACTAAGAAATTCCAAAAACAACAAATCTCTTAGATATAGTTTAAAATATCAGAAAATGTACATGTGCTTATTTTTCTAAAATAAATCAAGAAAATCTGAGTGATTTTTATAAAGATAATGTAATGGGTAATGACCACCCAAAACCCTTTCCTTTTATTTAAGTATGAATGTTATCTCAGTTAAGTCTTACCACAATATTTGTAACAAATAGAGAGCATTTCTTAGTCCACAAAAAGTTACTTTATTTTCAGAAAAATAATTAACAGAAAGAGCCTTCAAAGTAAGTAGAGCAGTTTCATCTTTTAATGGGGAACTTAAAACAACTTTTTATTATTTCTAAGGTCCAATAATTTTTGAAAGATAAGTTCTTTGATTTTCAAATGATTTACCTATTCATTTTCATTTTTTCCTGAAAATATTGAGATTGGCAGTAGATGGGCTTTATGTTTTTCCACTGTAGTTTTTTCCTCATTAAAGTCAACATAAGTCATTTATTCTATAATTGTATAAGGCTTCTTCTTACAAAGTATTATGGGTACATTACTAGACTGTATATTTGCAGTCAAAACAGTTGTGTAATACCACATTAGACGTCTCTACTCATTTAAGTACCCAATAGCCGATATGATATAATAAGGGAAAACCTCCAACAATCTATGAGTGGGAAAATTAATTGAAACAGACTTACCTAGTATTTGTGTAGAGTTTGCACAGTCAAAAGTGACAGCCTCTTTTTTTAGGGAAATAAATGTTCACTGTTTTAGATCCAGTTGATTGGAAGGCACTATTCCCTATTTACAAATAGAAGATTATGAAAATTATAGAGTGATAAAATGAGTTTTTTCTAATTGTAGAACTTTGTTTTCACAAAATTATTGGCATATGCAACTACATAGTGCATACAATAAAAATAATATGAAATCTTAGAAAAAGAGGAAAAGAAATCATCTACAAGATTTTAGATACTAGTAGTTTATATTTACTGATATCTTAGAATCTGATGATAAAAAAACTGGCATGAGATGAAAATTCAGTGATATTCAATGGAATAAAGCAATTTCAACTAAAGTGTTAACTTATATCTAATATTTTATACATTTTAAATCTCAGTTTGTAGTTCATTTTGCTCTAACATAAAATTAAAATGTTTTGTAAAAAACAAATAAAAATTGTTTTAATATAAGGATTATCTTAGAAAGGGTCAAAGGTGGATACAGATAAAACAAGAAGTAACTGTACAAAATTAATTCTGTTTGTATAACATAAAATATTTATTGACATGGCCAAAGATGAGCTATACAGACAATGACACTCCTGGTTATTACAATCTATTGTCATTTTAAGGACAATACAAATGTTAATCAAATATCCAAACAAGTACTGTATAAGGGAAAATTTCTCTGAAGAAAAAGTATAGGACACTGTGAGAGCTTATGCAAAGAACATATATGGGTGATCAGAAAAGTTTTATGGAATGCATGTAATAAATACTGTATTTAAAATTTAAAAGGGGAGGAATTGGGCAAGCAATGAGGATGGGCAATAACAACCAATAACCTGTCATCCAAGTAACAAAAAGGGTGTAACAAAGCAGAACTGTGTGCTCAAAGCTCCTAAGGCAGAAAACAGTATGGCATGTTCAAGAAACTGACATAACCATGCATGGCAGGATAGAAGGAAGATAGCAATGTAAGGAAAGAGAAAATATTCAATGGGGTGCCATTTCAGTATGTTTTAATAAGGGAGAGGGGGCACAAACAGAATAAACTGTAAAAAGATCACTGGCTGTCCTATGCACCATGAGACCATATTGGAAACTCATTGTTTCATTAATTTAGAAGTGAGATAATGATAGCTTAGACTAAAGAACACAAAGGTTCAGTGTAGCATAGATACCAAACTGTTACAAGAAACTTCTGGGAAATGGAAAGGAACACTGTTACCTTTAATCTTGCACTCCTCCTTCTCCATGTAGGACCTGAATCCAAGACCTTTGCACCCAGCTACATCCCCAGCCATTTTCTATTTTGGGCCAAGATTTCATTATGTTGTCCAGGTTGGGCTCAAAACCTCCTGCCTCAGCCTCTCAAATCATGGGAATTACAGGGGTGTGTGCCAGCATGCTGAGCCAGTGAATAGCACTCCTGACACATTAAGTAAAACTGAAATAAAGATTGGAATAAATGAATTTTGTAAGGGACCAGACTTTGCAGTGAAACAGTGGCTTTGGGTCCTGGTTGTGGATTAGAATCACACTGGGTGATTATACTACTCTTGCCAAGACCCCAATATAAAGCAATACTTTACCAGTGACCACTTCTGAAGAAAGGTTTGAGCCTACTTTTATTAAGCTCTCTAGAGTCTAGGGTGCAATAATAAGGAAATTTTGAGAAAACCCTAAAAGTCAAATCAAGAAAATTATTTACTATGAAAGTGCAAGCAAAAAACCCCACGAATTTTATTTTCATGAAATAAAAGTTTCAATGAATTTTAAAAATCCAAAAGAAAGAAAAGAGACCAAAATCATGTACCTGTAAATGGATCAACTCCAGTCGTGTTAGTTCCGGTACTTGGAGAACCTGGCACGTAACAACTGGCACCTGCAATGCAATAATACTCCTAACAAGCAAAATACAAATTACAAAGTTGAAAAATTTCCTTCTTCACAAATCTTATTTCATTATTAATCACATTTCAAAATAGTGTCTTTACATGCTCGATAAATATGCTATAAACTTAATACAGAAAAATGCTTAGAGCAATGTACCGTATATCAGTATGTAGTAAGTACCCAAGTAACGTTAAGGTGTAAAACATGCTTTTCAAGTGACAAAATAAAGATTAGATCATTTATAGAGTATAAATATAAAGTTTAATAGATTATTAAAATGTAAGTGGACTGAAGAGAAAGTTTCCCATTGTGACATGTGAACCCTTTTCTATTAAAGCAAAAAGATAGGACTAAGTGCTAGCATATTACAACCAGGTAAGACTTTTTTAAGAGTTAGGAATGCTATGACAACAGCCACATCACATCCCAGATTATGCTTGGGGCCATTCTATTGAACAAGAAAAGAAATAAAGCATAAAAATAAGTGTGGCAAGAGAATCTGCAATAGAAGGAGATACTCAAAAGCTTGGATCAGCCCCTCGAAGAGTAAGAGCTATTGTTTACACCAAGTTTATATAATTTAGGAGTTGGTATAACTGGTGCAGTACACACAGAAAAGGCAAAAAAAATCTAAAAACAATGTAAATAAGAGTACTTAAAACAATGACTACTAAGCACTCTATATGCACATATTCTTTAAGGTACTAGTTAGATAGCTTTGTAATTCCTGCTGTTTTGGAAGAGGAAGGTTAAATAACTTGCCCAAGGCATTAAGCTATTAAAAGGTAGAGTACAGTCCTATACTTTTCTAAATGTGTTCTCTGTCCACTTGAATGACGATAGTCTATTTAATACATAAATTACCAGAGTCTATACATAATCCAGCAGTACTATAAATCAGCTTCATTTTAGGAAACTTTAAAGTACTAAGCCAAGCCTAACACCATTTCATTGGCATCACTGAGTGAGGACTCAAAGCACAGATACTTTTAACCTCCCCTTCAACCAGTGAATCAGAATCTCTAGGAGAGAATATTGGTTTATGTCAATTTCAACAACCTTCCCGAGTTATTGCAATGGACATTGTAAGTTCAAGGGCTATATAAATTAACAGAGAAAAGAACGAAGGTGGACCTTAAGTTGTAAGTTGGGTGGGAAACTTTTTGGCCCTACTGCTATTAACATTGGAAAGACAACAGCAACACTAATGATAGCTGATACATACTGATGGTCCAACATATTCCAGTCATTTTGCTAAACACTTTCAAAGTATTATGCTATTTAATTTTCTTATCCCAGTATGGTAGCTACCATTATCTATTTTTTATAAAAGTATAGTTCAGTGATCTAATGATATAGTTCTTAGATATTTTGCATGCTATTTCACATATCTACATAGTCATTGGATCTTCAGAATTACTGATATTGTACAGCAATAAAATATAATCAGTTATGATGGCCCCTGGATCACTCTTGATTTTGTTAATGGTTGAAGCCTGGTGTGTTCTCTGTGATCCAGAAAAGAGCAACCAATGACATTCTGAAACTGTTGGAGCAAGTTCCAAAGCATCACTATTCCTAAACTGATAATAAAACTACCATTTTATCACTCTTCAGATCACTATTATCATTTGAAACCATATTATATCATCAAAGATTTCCTTCATACCCATCGTACAATCACAATATTTATCCTGACAGCTGATTACTTTAGAATACTTGATGTAAATGCCCACGGTACAAACATTTCCATTCATAGGAAGTTGATTGCGAGCAATTCACAACTTCATGACACTGTTTTGATTTAGATGTAATCTGTCAGCCTGGGGGTTTAACTAAACAGCATAAGAGCCTTCGGGGAAAGCACAAGGTCACAAGTTTGATCTCTGGTACCAACATCCCAAACTCATAACAAGTGAACAGTTTGCTCATACACACTTAGCCTGACCTGGACTTGGCTCGGGGAAATGCAACTATGAGGTGGGACAATGCAATTTATCCACCAATCCATTGAATCCTATAGGCAAGTCTCAGGAACAACTCATGCTGCAACCCAGGCCCCAATTCTTAAGCAGACTAATTCAGGACATTGAGCTTCTCTTCTCCCAAGGGCTATGATCAGGGAAACACATCACCTGTCCAAGGCTGTGTGCTTTTGTGTGTGTTGCTTCACCCTATGCCAGCTAACTACCTATAACCATAAGCAGCACACAGGCCCACTCTCAGAAATGAAAAAGCCAAAGAGTGCGGTTAGGTTTGTTTCTCCATGCTGAGCAGGGAGCCAAGCAGAATAACCTGGGAAGCCTCCCTGGCAGTACTGCAAGCATATAGCCCCTTCCATTCACACCTAGGAGGGAATTGGGAAGCACCACTTGTGGTAGGCTTCAGGCCTCTGTTTGTGGAGCAGACCATTCTCCTTGTGAAAGTGCACATTACACCTGGAATTATTTTCAGTCCTAGACAAAGGGAGTTGCAGGCTGTTCCATGACAACAGGGTTGCAAACAGGGTTGCTCTCAATCAGCCTTCTAAACACAAAGACCAAGAAATAAGGCCTGTGCACCAGGACTGCTGAGAAGCATATACCACAAACGCATGCAAAGTGAGCAGTTTGCTGATGTAAACTAAGCATCAGGTGGACTTGGCTCAGTGAAATGCCACAGTGAGGTGGCACAATGCCATTCATCCATCCATCTATTGATTGCTGTATGCAAGTCTCAGACACAAATCATGCTGCCATCCAGGCCTCGCTTCTTAAGCAGATTCACTGAGGACATTAAGCTATTCTCCTTGGGGCTATGGTCAGGGAAAGGCATCACTTGCCCTAAACAGGCTGTCAGTTTCTCTGATGGTTGCTTAGCAATATGCCAGCTAACTACCTATCACCCTAAGCAACCAAGAGATCCAAAGTGCACCTCTCCATTTCTGTTACAAACAGACAAACTAAAGAGTGCAGTTAGGTTCACTTCTCTGTGCCAGCATGCAGCAAAGCCGAATAAGCTGGGGAAGCCTCCCTGGGCAGTGCTACTAGCATATAGCCTCTTCCATTCAGTCCTAGGAGGGAATTGGGAAGCAAAACTTATGGTAGGCTTCAGGCCTCTGTTTCTGGAGCAGACCATTCTGCTTGTGAATGCACACTTCTCCCTTGGAGTTCTTCTCAGTCCTAGACAAAGGGAGTTGCAGGCTTTTCAACTGCACCACACCAGCAGAGAGGTTTCCTCGCACTCAGCCCTTCAACCGCAGACTGAGAAATAAGGACTGTGCCCCGGAAATGCAGAGGCACACACCACCAACTCACCCCAAGAATACATTTTATTAATGCACAGTTAGCCTAAGATGGACTTCGCTGAGGCAAACATCACACACAGTGAGGTGCCACAAATCCATTCATCCTTCCATCCATTGATTCCTAAATGCAATCTCAGGCACAACTCATGCTGCAATCCAGGCCTGAATTCTCGAGCAGATTCACACAGGACACTGACCTCTTCTCCCCAGCTCTATGACCAGGAAAATACATCAGTTGTCCCACCTGGGCTGTGAATTTCTGTTGGGGTTGCTTAGCATTATGCCAGCTAACTACCTATCACTCCAAGCAACTAAGAAATCCAAAGTGCGCCTCTCAGTTTCTCTCAGAAATGGGTACACTAAAGAGTGCGGTTAGATTTACTTCTCCGTGCTGAGCAAGGAGCAAAGCCTAATAAGGTGGGGAAGCTTCCCTCAAGAGTGATACAAGCATATATCCCCTTCCATTCACTCTTTGGAGGGAACTGGAAAGCAACACTTAGGGTAGGCATCAGGCCTCTGTTTGTGGAGGAAACCATTCTCCTTAAGAATGCACACTTCTCTCCTGGAATTGTTAGTCTTAGACAAAGTGAGTTTCAGTCTGTTGCAACTCACCAAGGCTGGAGAGAGACTTCCTCAAACTCAGCCCTTTAATCATAAAGACCGAGAAATAAGGCCTGAGCACCAGAAATAAAGAGAATCACACACCACCAACTCATCCCAAGAATACATTCATTATAGCACACTTAGTCTGAACTGGACTTGCCTCGGGCAAATGCCACACGCAGTGAGGTGGCACAACGTCATCGATCCATCCATCCATCGATTCCTATAGGCAACTTTCAGGCACAATGTATGCTATACCGCAGGCCTCAATTCTTAAGAAGATTCACTCAGAACATTGAGTTCTTCTCCATGGGGCTATGTTCACGGAAACACATCACCTGCCCCACCCAGTTTGGGAGTTTCTGTGGGGGTACCTTAGCACTATGCCAGCTATCACACTAAGCAATGGAGAGATCCAAAGTGCACCTCTACATTTCTCTCAGAAACAGAGAAACTAAAGAGTTCTGTTAGGATTGCTTCTCTGTGCTAGCAGGGAGCAAACCAGAATTACCTGGGGAAGCTTCCCTGGGGAGTGCTGCAAGCCTATAGCCCCTTCCAATCACTTCTAGGTGGGTAGTGGGAAGCAACAGTTATGGTAGGCTTCAGGCCTCTGATTGTGGAGCAGACCACTCTCCTTGTGAATGTACACTTCTGCCCTGGAGCTCTTCTGAGTGCTAGACAAAGGGAGTTGCAGGCTTTTTGACTGCACCAGGCCTGAACAGAGGTTTTCTCGCACTCAGCCATTCAACCACAAAGACCGAGAAATAAGGCCTGTGGACAGCAAATGTCGAGAAGCACACACCACCAACTCATCCCAAGACAACATTTTGTTAATGCTTACTTAGCCTGAGTTGTACTTGGCTCGTTCAAATGCAACAGTAATGTGACAGACCAACATTCATCCATCCATCCACTGATTCCTATAGGCAAGACTCAGGCACAACTCATGCTGCATTCCAGGCCACAATTCTTAAGCAGATTCACTCAGGACATTGAGCTTCTCTTCTTCCCCTGACTACGATCAAGGAAACACATCACCTGCCACACCCAGGCTGTGAATTTCTCTAGGGGTTGCTTAGCACTATGCCAGCTAACTACCTATCACCCTAAGAAACTGAGAGATCCAAAATGCACCTCTCCCTCTCGCTCAGAAATGGAGAAAGTAAAGAGTGCAGATAGGTTTGCTTCTCCGTGCTGAGCAGAGAGCAAAGCCAAATAACATGGGGAAGCTTCCTTAGGCAGTGGTATGAGTGTATAGCCCCTTCCAATCATTCCTAGGAGGGAACTGGGAAGCAAAAATTATGGTAGGCTTCAGGCCTCTGTTTGTGGAGCAGACCATTCTCCATGTCAATGCACACTTCTCCCCTGGAGTTCTTCTCAGTGCTAGACAAAGGGAGTTACAGGCTGTTCCCCAAGACCAGGGCTACACAGAGGATTCCCCGCACTAAGCCCTTTAAAGGCAAAGACTGAGAAAGAAGGCCTGTGGAACGGGGATGCCGAGAAGCACACACCACCAACTCATTCCAAGACAACATTTTCTTGATGCACACATAGCCTGAGCTGGACTTGGCTCAGGCAAATGAAGCAGTGAGGTGGCAGAACGATATTCATCCAGCCATCCATTGATTCCTATAAGCAAGTCTCAGTCGCAACTCATGCTGCAATCCAGGCCCCAATTCTTAAGCAGATTCACTCAGGACATTGAGCTTCACTTCTCCTCGGTACTATGATGAGGGAAACATGTCATCTGCCACACCCATATGTTTAATTACTCTGGGAGTTGCTTAGCACTATGCAAGCTAACTTCCTATCAGACTAAGCAACTGAGAGATCCAAAGGACGCCTTGCCATTTCGCACCAAAACGGAGAAACTAAAGAGTGTGGCTAGGGAAGCTTCTCTGTGCTTAGCAGGAACCAAAGCCGAATAAGCTAGGGAAGCTTCTCTTGACAGTGGTATAAGCGTATAACCCCTTCCATTCACTCCTATGAGGGATTTGGGAAGCAAGACTGATGGTACGCTTCAGGCCTCTGTTTGTGTAACAGACAATTCTCCTTGTGAATGCACACTCCTCCCTTAGGTTCTTCTCAGTGCTAGACAAAGGGAGTTGCAGGTTGTTCTACCAAACCAGGGCTGCAAAGACGATTCCCCGCTCTCAGCCCTTTAACTGCAAAGACTGAGAAATAAGGCCTGTGGACCGAGAATGCCGAAAAACACACACCACTGATTCATTCCAAGACAACATTTTATTAATGCACACTTAGCATGAGCTGGAGGTCGCTTGGCAAATGAAACAGTGAGGTGGCAGAATGACATCCATCCATCCATTGATTCCTATAGGCAAGTCTAAGGCACGACTCATACTGCAATCAAGGGCCCAGTCCTTAAGCAGATTCACTCAGGACACTGAGCTTCACTTTTTGCCGGGGTGATGATCAGGGAAACACATCACCTGCCCCAGCCTGGCTGTGAATTTCTCTGGGAGTTGCTTAGCACTATGCAGTTAACTTCCTACCACTCTAAGAAACTGAGAGATTGAAAGTACATAAAGAGTGTGGTTAGGTTTGCTTCTCCGTGCTGAGCAGGGAGCAAAGCTGAATAAGCTGGGGAAGCTTCCCTGGGCAGTGGTACAAGTTTATAGCACCATCCATTCACTCCTAGGAGGGAATGGGGAAGCAAAATGTATGGCAATATTCAGGCTTCTATTTCTGGTGCAGACCATTCTTCTTGTAAATGCACACTTCTACCCTGGATTACTTCTCAGTGCTAGACAAAGGGAGCTGTAGGCTATTTTACCAAACCAGGGGTGCCCAGAGGATTCCCTGCACTCAGCCCTTTATCCACAACGACTGAGAAGTAAGGCCTGTGGACCGGGAATGCCAAGAAGCACAAACTGTCAACTCATGCCAAGACAACATTTTGAGAAAGCACACTTAGCCGGAGCTAGACTTGGCTTGGTCAAATGCAACAGTGAGGTAGCCAAATGACATTCATCCATCCATACATCAATTGATTCCTATATGCAAAACTCAGGCACAACTCATGCTGCAATCCAGGCCTCAGTTCTTGAGCACACTCACAGGACATTGAGCTTTGCTACTTCCCTGGGGCTATGATCTGGGAAACAAGTCACCTGCCCCAGCCAAGCAATGAATTTCTCTGGGGATTGCTTAGCACTATGCCAACTATCTTCCTATAACATTAATCAACGGAGAGATCCAAAGTGAACCTCTCCATTTCTCTCAGAAATGGAGAAACTAAAGACTACAATCAAGACTCCTTCTTACTTGTGAGGAGGGAGCAAGCCACATAAGGTGGGGAACCTTCCCTGCACTGAGGTATGAGCATATAGTCCCTTCCATTCACTCCTAGGAGGGAATTGGGAAGTAACACTTATGGTAGGCTTCAGGACTCTGTGGAGCAGACCATTCTCCTTGTGCATGCAAAATTCTCTCCTGGAGTTCTTCTCAGTAATAGACAAAGGGAGTTGCAGGCTGTTTTGCCAAACCAGGGATGCACAGACGATTCCCTGCTCTCAGTCCTTTAATATAAAGACCAACAAATAAGGCCTGGGTACCGGGAATGCTGAGAAGCGCACACCATCAACTCATCCCAAGATGACATTTGGTTAACTCACACTTAGACTGAGCTGGACTTGGCTCGGGCAAATGCAACAGTGAGGTGGCAGAACGAGATTCATCCATCCATCCATTGATTTGTATAGGCAAGTCTCAGGCCCAACTCATGCTGCAATAAGGCCCTAATACTTAAGCAGATTCACTCAGGATATTGAGCTTCACTTCCTCCTGGGGCTATGATAGGGAAACTCATAACCTGCCCTACCCAGGCAATGAATTTGCCTGGGGGGTTGCTTAGCACTATGCCAGCCATCTACCTATCACCTTAAGCAACCCAGAGATCAAAGTGAGCCTCTACATTTCTCTCAGAAACGCAGAAATTAAAGGGTGCAGTTGGAGTTGCTTCTCTGTGCTGAGAAGGGAACAAAGCCAAATAAGCTGGGGAGGCTTCCCTGGCCAGTGTTACTAGCATATAGCCCCTTCCATTCACTCCTAGGAGAGAATTGCAACGTGGCACTTATGCTAGGCTGCAGGCTTCTGATTATGAAGCAGACCCTTCTGCTTGTGAATGCACACTTCCTCCCTGGAGTTCTCAGTCCTAGACAAAGGGAGTTGCAGACTATTCCACCAAACCAGGTGTGCACAAGGATTCTCTGCCCTCAGCCTTTTTACCGCAAAGACAGAGAAATAAGGCCTGTGGACCGGGAATGTCGACAAGCACACACCACCAACTCATGACAAGTCAACACTTTGTTAATGCACACTTAGCGTGAGCTGGAATAGGCTCAGGAAAATGCAGCAGTCAGGTGGGAGAACGACATATCTCCATCCAGGCGCTGATTCCTATAGGCGAGTATCAGGCCCAATTCAAGCTGCCATGCAGGCCCCATTTCATAAGTACATTCACTCAGGACATTGAGCTTGGTTTCTCCCCAGGGCTATGATCAGGGAAACACATAACCTGCCCCACCCAGGCAGTGAATTTCTCCAGGGAGATGCTTGGCAGTGCCAGCCAACCACCTGTGACCCTAAGGAAGCAAGGGATCCAAAGCGCGCCTCTCCGTTTCTCTCAGAA
>RJWM01037144.1:0-17888 GCA_004363535.1 Dasyprocta punctata
GAAGCGGAAGAGGATGACATGAGGGAAGGCGACCTGGGGTACGGCCTCGGACGGAGCCCCAGCAGCCTCAGAGAGCCGGCAGTCTCACCTTCGCGTCCGTCTAGACGATCAGATGGCAAGAACTTCGGTCCTTCTCCACTTCCGAGAGCCGGGGAAGAAAGCAGGGGGTCTGTTTCCCAGTGTTTCCTGCACATGAACCTGCAAACACCCTGCCCTCAGAAGCCCCGGGCAGGCAGCTGCAGCCAAGAAGGCAGGCTCGGTAAGGATGTGCGGCCCCCTCCTCCTGCCCTTTCCCTGCGCAGTCGCCCTCCCAACAGATGCAAACAGAAACCACCTAGATTTCAGAAATTTATCTTAGCTCACCCTTGTGACCAGTGAGGTTGGCCATAGCACAGAAGTAACCAATGTTTGTATTTCCAACCTTTGTGCAAATTATGAACTGCGGTAGCTATTCTGCATACTAATATATATGTGTGTGTGCTTCTTAGGTAATAGTTACAACTATCTTCCTTGGGTTTTGTTTTTGTTTTTGTACTGGAGATTGAGCACAGGGCTTTCACACTGAGCTGCATTCCCAGCTCATCTTTTATTTTTTATTTTGAGACAGGGTCTTGCTAAGTCACTGTATTGATCACGCAAGCCTCAAACTTGTGATCTTCCTGCCTCAGCCTCTTAAGATTACTGGGGTTACAGGCATGTGCCACCGTGCCTGGCTTCTACCTTGCTTTTCCTGGAGGTAGTTTTATTTTTTTGTTTTTCTTAGCCAATGAATAGTTGGCTACTATGTGGTACCAGGCACAGGTCTAGGTTCTTGCAATCAGCGAGTGAAGCAGGGCAAGGTGCTGATGTCACGTGTCTCACACTGGAGTCGAGGAGCGGGTGGTAACCCCACATCAGCACGTGCCTGGCCGTGGGCGATGCTGGGGAGAAGACGGTGCACCAGCGTGGGGTGCCATGGGTGCTGTCGGACGAGGGCTAGGGACGGCTTCTTGGAGGCGCTGGGCGAGCACCTCCACCTTGTGGGGAGCCGGCCTGGTGGCTCCCTGGGAGAGGGGGTTGCAGGCAGAACGTAGCTTTGGACGCCTTCATAAGAACTGGAGGAAGCCGCCAGGAGGCGCCAGGTCCAGCCACGTGAGTGCCTGCCTTGTTGGGTCATGGACTTCTGTTTTTTTTTCCAAGTTGACCTGATGCTAGGTCAGGGTTATTTCAGTGTTTTTTTTCTTTCTTCCTTTCCTTTTCCTTTCCCTTCCTGGGCTGCAGATTGAATTTAAAGTACACACTGTAGCCCTGAGCTACACCCCAGCCCCTGTGGAGTTTCTTGTTGCTAAGGCCTAACTTCCAGACTACCCCCTGGAGTGGCTTGAAACAGCACATGGTACATTTATTCGCTTACGGTCCTGCAGGTCTGACATCCGAAAGGGAGTTCACTGGGTAACCCCCAGGTGTGGGCAGGGCCGTGGCCCTCAGGGGCGGTGGGCACCCCCTGCTTTGGGCCGAGCTTCAGGGCTGCCTGTGAGCCTTGCTGTGGCCCCTTCCTCGCTGTCACTGCCAGCACTGGCTGCCCAACGGTTTCTCACATCGTGTCACACTGCCAGGGACTCCTGGCCTCACCCTGTCATTTGCAGGACTTTCTGAGTGCCCACCTGGCTAAACCACAGTCAGCCCTCCTGCAGCCAGTTGGTCTCTCCCTTCGGCCATGAGTCCATGGGCCCTGGAGATTAAGATGTGAACATCTTTGGCTCCCTTATTCTGCCAGCTACACATAGCACTAGGACAGAACTTGTCATTGCCAATCCAATGTCCCTGTGTCCTCCCTCGGAAATCTGTCATCCCAGTGAAAGTATAATTTAGATTTTGCCTTGTGTACTGTTGTGTTAGTGAAAGTTCACAACAGCAAACAAAAAATAGTTTTGAAGAAAGTTCAGTGGCCCTCAAAGTAATTTTCCTGAAATTATTTTTTTCCTTTTACTACTTGTTGTACTCTTGCTTATAATTCATCACCCTCATGTTTTCCTGCCAGTGAGATGGAAATGAAAACGCAGCTCTTACAAAGTCTAGTGTAATTTCTTGGTTGATGGTAGTGAGGAGGGAATAACTGAAGTCACAGGAGGCATCTAGTCAGTTATTCTCTGGAAAGAAGTTACATTCAGGTTTATTTCTTAGCCATTCATATTATTACACTGATCAAACTTAAGCCAAATACTAAAGTCTGTTTATTTGACTCACCAACATTCATGTCTTGCTATGCTGTTCAGGCTGTCCTTGAATTTCCGATGATTGTCCTGCTTCAGCCTCCCAAGGGCTGGGATTATATGCATGTGCCACCACATGTCCAACAAAAAACCCTTTTAATATTTTGTTAACAGGCATCCTATATTTTTAAGATGTCCTGTATGTACGTATTTATTTATTTTTTGATGTCCTGAATTTGAAGAAAATATTCAAGTTTTTTTTTTCCCTTAATAGACATTAATTCAGAAATGTCAAATGAAGAACTAAGGCAACGTCTTCAAGAAACCTTAGAGGTATGTCTGCTGGCTAATACACAAATTCTCAGGTGAATAAAGTCTGCTGATGAATGCTTTGTTTAAGTGATACCAAAATTGTATGGAACCACAATGCTGGCTTTCCAGATATTCTCCTTTTTCTTTCTTAGGTGCTGGGGGTGAGCCTGGGGCATCAGGCCTGGGTTCTGCTACTAAACTGTCCCTCGCCCTTTGTCTTTCCAACCCTCCTCTTTCTCACACGCCCTAGCTCCTGAAAGGCTACTGTGTTATCCTGTCCTGCTTGCTGTCACCACTCTCCCCTTCGACCTGCTTCTCTGCTGTCCTCCTGGTCAGTGTTTTCCCCCAGCCCCTCGCCCCCTGGTCAGCCTGCATTTGCTCCCCAGACGTCAGGAGGCACAGCTCCCTCAGGTGGTTTGAGGCCTGATGCCGAGCGGGTGTGTGGCTCCCTCCTGTGGGAAACAGGAAGCCCAGCTTGGTGTGCACTTGTGACTCTTCTTGTCAAAGTGACTGTTGACAAGATACTACAAACTGATGGCTTAAAATGACAGAAATCTTTTGCCTCTCAGTTCTGGAGTCCACAAATTTGAATCTAGGTTCAGGTGGACCCTGATCAGGCCCTCTGTGCCTCTTGCTATTTCCAGTGGTTGCTGCAGCCCTTAGCGTGCAACCCTTGGTGGAAGCCGCATAAATTCTGTCTCTGCCCCTGTCTCTCATGGCTTCCTCCACTGAGTGTGGCTCCTCAGAAATGTCCCCAATTTTACAAAGAGTCCAGTCATTGGCTATTGTGGCTTTTCTCATGGTAGCCCACCCTGTGTCCTCTGGGGTGTACTTTTATCTGCTTTTTCCTCTTTTACTCAGACCAAGTTCACTCTACAGAGCCTGCTTTTAGTTTTTCAAACAAACTTTGCCACTGCTGTAAATAAATAATAACTGACTCCATTCATTAGAAAGGGCCTAACCCTAATCATCATGACCTCATTGTGACCTGATTGCATCAGTTAAATGAATCTGAATTTGGCTGAAGTTGCCTCTGTACCAGGCTGCCTGCCTCCTTGCAGTTTCTATGTAACTTAGCACATAAGCAAATGTAAAGCTGGATTTAGGAGGATGTTTGTAATAACCAGAAGAGTCTCAGCCAATCAGAGCACCTGGCTGATCATCCCAGGCCCAAATCTGGTGAGGGCTGAGCCACAACCACCACTGCAGAGGCTTCTGCCTCCGGCCTATGAATGCTGCCTGCTCAGGGGGCGTGCTCAGCCTCTTCCAGTCCGGAGGGGGCCTGATCTGCTAGTCATTCTTTGCTCAATTAAACTGTTACATTTTTAAATTTTTATTTTTATGTATTTATTTATTTATTTATTTAGGTCTTTTTGAGCCAGGGTCTCACTATGCAGTTCAGGCTCACCTTGAACTCATTTTGTAGTCCAAGTTAGCCTCGAGCTCACAAGGACTCTCTTGCCTTAGCCTCCCAAGTACTGAGATTACAGATGCATGCCACCACACCTGACTCTAACTGTTACATTTTAATTGCCTAAAGTTTAAAATATTTTTATGGTCTTTTTGATACAGGGTCTCACTATGCAGTGCAGGCTGGTCTTGAACTCACTTTGTAGCTCAGACTGTCCTCAAACTTGCATCAATCCTCCTGCCTCAACCTACTGAGTGCTGAGGCTACAGGTATGCACTACCATGCCCTGCAAAAGTTTTAATTTATTTTTTAAGTTTTAATTTTTTTAAAACACATTTGCTAAGTCCCTTTTCCAAATAAAGTTTTCATAATAATATGGGTGACGAATTGAACCTATCTTTTTCTGGGATACAGTTCGTACCACAGCAGTTACTGTAATAGTATAGTTGGCCACATGCTTATTTTTTGTGGCCTGAAGGGTTTTTTTAGCATATTGGTCACGTGGCTTAAACATGTAAAAGCAAAAGATTTGGGTTTTTAATTAGAATTGGTGCTTGAGGGCTGGGGATATAGCTCAGTGGCACAGTGCCTATCTAGCAAGCGCAAGGTCCTAAGTTTGATTCCTAGTGTTGTGTCCCCCCTGCCGCCCCACAGATTGGTGCTTGATAGGGAGGCTCTCACCTACAGCCTGACTGGTTTTCTTACAAAATCTGTAGGAAATGCCTGCCACCTCATGCTAAAATGTGTCTCACACCATTCTGCAGAAGTAAAACTTGCTTTGTTGAGATTTCTTGATATCTGAGTACTTTATTGTCTACACTGACAAATTGAGTCTGGGGGCATAGTCCCAACAATTTGGCACCCAACGTGGGGCCAGAGCCCATTAGGGCGTGGAGACCTTGTGGTGGTGGCCCTGGCATGAGAACCTGCATTGTGAACTGAGAGCCCAGTCATGTCTTCTCAACCACAGGAAAAGGGCAACCAGGTGACTCTGTGCGCAGAGCAAGGTCATATGCCCTGTAATTCTCAAGAGCAGAAAGCACAAGAGGCAAGGAACAAGAAGATACTCTTGTTTTTTAGTTTTGTTTTGTTTTTTTTTTTTTTTTTTTTGGTACCAGGGATCAAACTCACAACCTCGCGCCTGCCAGGCAAGCACTTACACCACTGAACTAAATCCCCGGCCCTATTTTTTGAGACAGGGTCTCATTATGCAGTTCAGGCTGGCCTTGAACTCATTTTGTAGCCCAGGCTGGTCTCAAACTCACAATGATCCTCCTGCCTCAGCCTCTCGAGTGCTGGGATTAAAGTTGTGCACCACCACACAATACAAAAATTTTTTATTCAGAAATACAGCATTGAAAATATGTGAAAATGCACTGTAATGAAAAGGAATGTATTTAATAAAAATGAACAGAATTATAAAAATTGGCATTTTATGGAGTTCAGGATAAATAGGATATAAATGAATACTTTATTTGGACTTAGAAGTAGGAAAAATATGATTACCAAATGCCAAGTTATTTCTCGGAAATTTTTTCTCTTGTCAAATTTTGCAGTGAAGATATTATTTCCAAAAAAAAAAAAAGTCAATGATGCGTGAGATCACAATGCCTACTTACAGTGATGTTCACAGTAGACAAAATTCAGATTCAGTCCCAGTCCTGTCAGTTCTCTGGGGGACGCGTGCTTCTGTAGGCTGAACTGCTTCTCATTTCTGAGGAATGTGATCAAGATTGTCTTGGGACACATTCAGTCTGGGCCTGCTGGTTCATTGTGAATGTGTAACAAATGTTGAATGTCGTGATTTGTGTCTTTGTACTGTGTTATCACAAAATTAGAATTTTCTAGAAGGAGAGAAATAACCAAAGAAGAGTTGGTGAGAATCACTGCCCACCTTGGTTGGCCTGTGTCATGGTGCCCACGGTGTGTGGAACATGTAGAGCAACACCTCTCAGGGTTGAAAGGACTTAGGGGATTCCCTGGAGGATGCACGCACTCGGGAGGGGCCATTAGGACCCCAGATCCTCCGTTCTAACAGCACTCAGAGGACGCTCATGTTGCTAGTCTGTGAACCACACTCTGAAAGCAAAACTTTGAACACCTACATGAGTTACCTGGTATATATATTTAAGTTCAGTACCATGTGAGAGTGAACTCAGAATACTTGAACATGAAGCTTGGAACTCTAAATATTCTAGATCATCACCAGGATTTTTTTTTTTTTGTCTTTTTGAGACAGGGTCTCACTATGCAGTACAGTCTGGTCTTGAACTCACTTTGTAGCCCAGGCTGGCCTCAAACTCACAGCAATTCCCCTGCCTCAGCCTCCTGAGTGCTGGGATTACAGACATGAGCCACATGCCTGGCTTCCAGGTTCTTTTGTACAATAAATCTTAAGAATTATTTCTGTAAAAAAAACCTGGAGGAGTTTACAAGCAATGGTAAATGTGGGCTGACCAAATCGATAATTTGGGGAGTGCATTATGTTGCAGATAGACTAATTTTACGTCTGTCCTTAGGAAGTAGAAATTTTAAAAACAGAACTTGAAGCATCTCAAAGACAACTTGAAGGGAAAGAAGAAGCACTGAAAATTCTTCAAAGCATGGTAAGAAGTTATTATCCCTTACACATTCCGATAATTGGTATGTTCTTTAGCATTTTATTTTATTCTATTTAATTTATTTTATTTTTTTGGTACCAGGGTTGAACTCATGACCCCATGCTTGCCAGGCAGGTCCTTATGCTGTTGAGCTAAATCCCCTGCCCTTATTTTATTTTTTTGAGGCAGGGTCTCATCCTGTAGTCTAGGCTGGCCTTGGAGTCATTAAGTTGCCCAGGCTGAACTCAAACTCTCGATCCTCCTGCCTCAGCCTCCAAGTGCTGGGATTACAGGTGTGTACCTCAATAGGTGGCTTGTTTTTAACTTTTAAAACAAGAGCAGTAGTGCTTAACATAGTTGTAGGGCGTTTTTTTTCTCTGAGGCCTAGATTTCTAACAGTTTTATAATTTATATACCACAGATTTCACTTATTTTAAGTATACAGTACAACTTATTTTTAGTAAACTTTGAGTTGTCCAGCTGTCACGCCAGCCAAACCTTAAAACACTTCCCTCCTCCAGATGAGGGGACCCAGGTGACCGCTGGTCCTTCTGTCTCATAGAGTTGTCCTGTCTGCCCTCTCTGTGTCATACAGATAGAACTGTGTGATTCTTTTGCATCTGTATTATTTTATGGAGCATGTTTTTGAGGCCCACGTATGCCACAGGATGTTATCTGTGTATTTCTTCCTTTTTGTTGCCAACTAGTATTCCACTGTTTAGCTGTACCAGTTCTGTTTACCCAGGTAACACTTGATGAACATTTGGGTTTCTTCTTTGTGGCTATAGCAAATAATTCTATTGTGTGCATTTTCTTTGTGTGGAAAACTCATTTTTTCATTCTCACATTCAGTGGAAAGGAGCCAAACCAAGATCTTCTGACTTCTTTTTTTTTTTTTTTTTTTTTTTGATGGCACCTGGGATCGAACTCACAACCTCACACCTGCCAGGCAGGTGCTTAAGCCACTGAGCCAAACTCCCAGGCCTAGTTTTTTGAGGCAGGGTCGCACTGTGTAGCTCAGGCCAGCCTTGCGCTCACGTTGTAGCCCAAGCGGGCCTCGAACTCAGAATGCTCCTCCTACCTCAGCCTCTCGAGTGCTGGGATTAAAGGCGTGTGCTGTGCCACCATGCCCGGCTGATCTTCTGACTTTTGAGCTATCAAACTCTGCAAAAGGTTGACAGGTGTGAAATTCTCAAGTTAATTTTCTTTTATCTTAAAGTTCAAAAGTGAAGCTCACTGTGGAGATAGATGTGACTGGACACGTGATCTACACTGATGCTGTTTCTCTTGCTCCTAGGCCGTGCTTGGCAAAGCCACAAGTCACACGCAGGCGATGCTTCAGAAAACTGTGGAACAAAAGAGATTGCTGGAGAAGGTCAGTGGCGCTCTTCCGCAGACTTGTTGAATCTAGGGGCCTTTTGTCAGGCTCGCCACACTGGAGGATGTGTCGTCTGTGCAGGCTGCTCCCCTCTCTCCGCCGGCCCCCATCCGGGAGCGGGGGATGGATGGACGGTCCCGGGGGCAGCGAGTTGCTTTCCTTCATTAGGGCAGTAGGAGGCCTACTGAAGCCATACTTGCTGTTGTCATCTTGTTTTCCTGCCTCTGCTCCTGGTGGGGTCTGCGTCCCCTGACCGTCCCTCCGCGCTGGAAAGGAAGTCAGGAGCAACCCTGGGTGGTCACTTCCGCTGTCCTCGACGTCCTCCCTTTGTGGGCCACCCTGGCTGAGACTTCTGGGAGTGAATGTCGCGCCTGGTGTCCGCCTGGGGCAGGGGTGGGCGCTGAGAGAGTGAACTTCATTCCAGCAGATTTCAAACTTGAACAGTTTGAAAATTCTTTGTATTAAGTGAATTTTGGCAAAAGTTTCTTTGAGTGCTAAACAGGCACGTCATATGTGTGAACGAATGTCGTAGACTTGTTCCGAGTGATCATTTTTTCTCTTTAAATCTTTTTTTTAATAATTAGGATTTGCTTTACCTTTTTGTAGTGTCCTGAAATAATTCATGTGTAGTAATTTTCTATGAATGTGTGGTTTTCTTTCCATAGGAAATAAATGCATTGCAGTGGGAAATTGAATTTGATCAGAATAGATTTAAAAACATAGAAGAATCTTGGACTCAAAAATATGACCGGTTTGTATATTGCTTTTATTTTATTTATTTATTTTGTGGTGCTGCTGATCAAACCCAGGACCGCATACATGGTAGGCAGGCACTCTGTTTCTCTTCCTGCGCAGGTTTGTGTGTTACTCTTCCATAATTTTTCCTAGAAAATCTTTAAAACGTAGATAATGCAGATGTAGGTTAGGCATCCAGCTTTCTTTTCTTCTTTTTTTTTTTTTTAATTTGGTATCAGGAATTGAACTCAGGACCTCACACTTGCCAGGCAGACGCTGTGCCACTGAGCTAAATCCCTGGCCCCAAGGCATCCAGATTTAAGTGTAAATATTATAAAATTCTTACTGCTTATCTGATAGTTCCATATTTTTGTAATTTTTTAAAAAAGTATGTTTTTTTAAAGTATATGTTTTAAATACAATGTAAGAGAAATGTTTTCCAAATGATTTTAGCACTGAAACGATTTTCCCGTTTGTCTGTTTGTTTTCGAGACGGGGTCTCACTGTGTAGTTGAGACGGCTCTGAACTCACTGTTTAGTGCAGGTTGGCCTCGAACCTATGGCAGTTCTGCCTCATCTTCCCAAGTGCTGAGATTACAGGTGTATCGCCACACCGTGGCTCTCTCTGTTCTTGGAAAGGACATTCTCATTGAGAAACAGTAATATTATCAAAATCAGGTCATTAACTCTGACGCAATTCTGTGATTTGCTCTAAGGCTCACACTCAGATTTTACCAGTTACTCTAACGGCACACACATTTGTCCTTCCAGCAGAGGGAGAGGAGACTTCGCCCATCCCGTGAGCCGGTCCACACTCTCAGAGGCCCTTTCCATGCTTTAGTCTGATGTGGTCCCTTTGTCCCGTCATTCTGCGCCGGTCCCTGGCAGGCAAGCAGGTGGCTCACAATGCTATGTAGGGCAGGGCACCTGGCAGGAGGACTGTGGTGTCCGTTTGTCCCTCCACTGGGACTTAATCTTGGCCACCTCTGGACAGTGTGGTATCTGCCATGTGTCCCCACCATAAAGCCAATGTGTTTCCTCCTATCTGTAATTAATAACTGCTTCGTGGAGACGATGTTCTGTGATTACGTAAATACACTGTTCTTCATGAAATTTTCACCCACAGTTTCCACCTCTGAGGACACAGCCAGTAGGGAGGAGCACTCTGCTCCTGCCTGTGGTGACTTCCCAGTCCTCAGGTCCTGGGCTCAAGAAGAAAGGACACAATTCCCTGTGCAAGACCCAGACCTAAGGTCTCAGGAGAGTCATTTCACCTTTTATTCATTGTGAAAATAATTGGTGGAGTAGGAAAGCCTTCGATTTACACTTCACTTTGAATCAACAAGCTTTAATCTCAGGACCATTGTTTAGTGCTCTGAGGCTCATCCTTGGGGCATAAAAGATCATCATAAAACATCTTGATAGGTTTATTTATTTTTGTTTTTTTTGAGGCAGGGACTCGCTATGTAGTTCAGCCTTGAAATCACGGTGTAGCCTAGACTAATCTGGAACTCATGGCGATCTCCCGCCTCAGCCTCCCTCCCAGGTGCTGGGCTAACAGGCGTGCATCGCCATGCCTGGCTCGTCATGTATTGTGCATATTAGTCCTCTGCTCAAGAACAGCTGGCACATTTTCCATTCTGTAGGTTGTCCCTTTGCTCTCTTGGTTATTTCCTTTGCTGTGCAGAAACCTTTTAATTTTATATAATCCCATTTGATTCCTGATGTTTGTTTTGTTTTGTTTTGTTTTGTTTTGTTTTGTTGAGACAGGGTCTCACTGTGTAGTCCAGGCTGGCCTTGGACTGTGTATGTTGCCCAGCTGGCTTAGGATTCCTGCTGATCCTTCTGCCTCAGCCTCCTGAGTGCTGGGATTATAGGCATGTGCCACCACACCTATGTTAAATGATTATCAATTTGAATTAAAACTTTTGTTTTGCTTTACATTTTTGAGTGAAAACTTTATTAAACAGAATAAATGTGCAAAATAGTTGTCTTAGAAATATTTCTGCTTCTGATTATTTCTCAACCAAGCATACAGAAGGGCTGAGAGTTCTGTTTAAAATCTTACCACATTCTTCAGCACCTACTGGCAAGCCGAGGTCCTAAGTTCAATTCCTGGTACCGAAAACAACAACAAAAAAACCTTACCACACTCCTGTAAATTGTTTTAATTTGTGACACATGTACATTCTAGACTGTTTTTAACTAAGGAAAAATGTATTTCGGTTTTTGTATTCTAATGGAAATTAAAATATTCTGTCTCAGTGAGGAAGCATTAATGTTGTAGTTATGTGGAAGGTGCTTTTTTCCAGACTAAACTGTGAAAATGCAGTTCTCAAGGAGAATTTGAAACTGAAAACAGAAGAAATTAGGATGCTGAAGTTTGAAAATGGAGGTAAAGGATAGTATTTGGATGATTATTTTTAAATATTAAAAGTAAGTTTTATAGAGTGTCATGTAGTAAGAATACTTGTAATAGAGACAAAACCGCTAGTTTATTTTATGTTGGGTTGTTTTGTTTTGGTGGTACTGGGATTGAACCAAGGGCCTTCACACTGATCTACATCCGTACCCCCTTTAATAATTTTTTTTTTTTTAAGTTTTGAGACAGGGTCTTACAAAGTTACTAAGTTGCCCAGGTTGGCCTTGAATTTGTAACCTTCCTGCCTCAGCCTCCCACCATGCTGTGGTTATAGACAAGCAGTATTGCACACTGCTGCATTTTTTTCAGTTTAAAGAATTTATGAAAGTAAAAACCCAAACAATATAAAATTAACATTTAAAAGAGACGATTTGGTGGCCAGGAGGCTGAGGCAGGAGCACAGTGACGCCCAGAGCGTCCCCTTGTAGGTTAGGTGAAGACACAGCTGCCTGCTTCCTGCACTCTAGACTGGTGCAAGACAGAGAAGCTGGGGTTTGCTGTGCCCCGCGGACAGCAGAGCCGCTTCATGTGTCCTGAAAAGCTCGCGAAAGCCCTCTCACTGTCTGTGGAGTCTCCCGGGTCTCACCCCCAGGATCCCTTTCTGAAACTCCTACAAAGGAACCCAGAGCAAAGGAGGAACAAACTCGGACGCACAGCTGGGCCGCTTCTCTGGTGACAAGAACACCTGGCGGAGAACGGAGGCCTGCGTCTACTGTAATCCAAGCACTCTGGGAAGCTGAGGCAGGGGGTGGCAAATCTGAGCCCAACCTGGGCAATTGAGCGACTTACTAAGACCATGCCTCAAAATTTTTTTTTTTTTTTTTTTTTTGCGGCACCGGGGATTGAACTCACAACCTCGCGCCTGCCAGGGCAGGCACTTAAGGCACTGAGCCAAACTCCCGGCCCCAGTTTTTTGAGGCAGGGTCGCACTATGTAGCTCAGGCCGGCCTTACGCTCGCGTTGTAGCCCAAGCCGGCCTCGAACTCACAAAGCTCCGCCTACCTCAGCCTCCCGAGTGCTGGGATTAAAGGCGTGCGCCACCACGCCCGGCTCTCATGCCAAAAGGCAGGGGATGATGTAGTGCAGAGCTGATGCCCTGGGTCCCCTAGGGTCACGCCGTGCCGTCCCTGCTGCCCCGTCGCTAGCGTCTGTGTGCAGCCTGCCCTCGCGGGTGGACGCGCTGCTGCATCCATTGCTCCGGGGAAGGGAGAATACGCTGCAGGGTGACCAGGTGAGGGCGGCCGCAGTTGGGCGCAGCCCCCGTAACCCTTCCGTGTCTGGCCCTTCCTAGTCCTGAACCAGCAGTGCTTGGAAGCGCTGGCCATGCTGGACGTCACGCAGCAGGCGGCGGCTCGGCAGAGCAGGTCGCGGGAGGAGCGCGGCGGCGCGGAGGTGTCCGGGCTGGAGGTAACGCGCGCGGGAAAGGCCCGCTTGTGTTCGGTGGCTCTGGCGGTGCTGGACGCTGAAGCTGGGGCCTCTGCACTGAGCTACACCCTCAGCCCTATTTTGTTTTTTGTTCTTTTTTAAATGAGTGTATAACGAATACATTCACCCCGGCACAGCGGGACGTGGTCACTGACTTCCCTGTCTTCCCTCCCTCCCCTCTCCGTCCAGCCCTAGCCTGTTTTAGGTTTTATTTTGAGACTGGGTCTTGCTGAGTTTCCCAGAGTAGGCCCAAACTTGGGGTCCTCCTCCTTCAGCCTTCCCGAGCTGTAGGATTATGGGCATGCACCACCACACTGGGCTGGGAGGGACAATTTTCTTTCCTGTCCCCTGGCACCCATTCTGGGTTCCCACCATACAGAGCAGTGTGAGATGGGTGAGAGAGGCCCGGCTCTCCCAGGTTGGCTCATCCTGCCCCAGTGTGACATCCTTGGATGTCGGGGAACGTGATGGCTGCTTCCGGCCCATTCATTTCTCACTTTCACAACTTCGACAGAAGTAGAGTCATGCCTCGCCCAGGGCAGGGCCCGCAGGTTCACAGCTGTCACAGCTCACCTCACCTTACAGCGCTGAGGGCCTCGAGGCGGGTGTCAGCAGATGAAGGCTTGGGGATGCCGAATCAGTTCCGTTACTTTCCTGCAGTGCCGGGCAGCCTGGGCCAGCCAGGTTCAGAGCAGAGGGCTGCCCGAGCCACTGGTGGCTTCCACCTGCAAGGCTGGCCAGTCCCGTGCAGTGGGGCTGGGCTATGAGAAGTAAGTACAGCCTCTCTCTTACTGTAGAGCCTCAAAAAAAGCAAATGTTGCCAGGTATGGTGGCGCACGCCTGTAATCCCAACACTCAGGAGGCTGAGACAGGAAGATTGCTGTGAGTTCAAGGCCAGCCTGCACTATATAGCGAGATCCTGTTGCAAACAACAACAACAATAAAAAGCAACTGTTGGATCCTTCAGTTCATGAGCGTGATGACTGGGTGTTCATGCAGTATGCAGGAGATGTGCCTCCTTCACACCTCATTACAATGTCGGCCCATCACCTGTCTGATGAATAAAAAAAGTGACTGTTAATAATAAGCTGTCCTCAGATAAGAAAATACGAGGGCTGGGGGTGTCATTTGGTGCAAAGGCCCAGGACTCAAGCTCTAGTCCTGGGGGAAGAGAAGCTGAAGCGAGAGACAGTCAGAAAGCAGTGTCCTGATCCCCTCGAGCGGGCTGCCTGGGCTCTCTCCTGTGTCTTCGGGCAGTGGGCGTGGGGGTGGGGCTGGTCTGTGTGCGCTTCCGGGCGCAGCTCACTCTTCTGGCTTTGCAGCTCGCAGTGCTTGGAGCCTGCCTGTGCCATGGTCCCAGAGGGAGTCCCTGTGCCTGTGCTAGGACAGCGGCATCTGCTCGGAAACTGGTTCTTCAGCTCAGACACGAGGTATCGCGTCGCCACCGCAGCAGGCGCTTTGGGCGTCGTTCTGTGAATGGTAGAATACATGCAGGCATGTGTGGGAATTACCATAGTGGGCATTGGCTCTGGGACTTAGGCTTAGTTTATATGTGAGCATTAACCAGGCGAAGTCATTCTCCTAAGCCTGTAGTTAGGATTTCTTAAATTCATATTTTCCTCAACTATACATGACCTTAAAATTATAAGAGAAGAGCTTGGCACGGTGGCATTTATGCGTCAGATCCCTGGGACCAACCTAACTGGTGCAGCGTTAAGCACAGAGCTTATGTGACTCTCTTCCCTCTCCCCACGCCGGGGCGAGCTGTACAGTTCCGCTCCATGCGGATCTCCCCAAATCCGCACGCCAGCTGTGCAGCGTCGGGCAGCATGAGTCTCAGTTCTCCCATGTGGTGAACGTCTCAGAGGGTCATTGTGAGAGGCGAGATGAATATGTGATGCTCACCACGGTGCCAGGAGACGCCAGGCATTTAATCAGTGGCGTCTGCCCTTATATCGGGCTTTCATCACAGATACAGTACTGCACATGGCCCGTGATTCCTTCCAAACACGCTTCTTCTCTGGGAGGTACAGAGGCCTCTAGGGTACACAGCAAAGCTGGCGGCTGAGTGTTAGCAGTTCATGAAGAAAAGCGTAAGGTCACACGAGTCAGAGTCTTGGACAGCCCCGGCACCCGCCTTGCTTCCCTGGCTGCACCGTTCCTCGGCAGGAGTCCGAGTGGGATCGAGTAGGTGGCAGGCGTGAGGGGAACCACTGGTGATGGGTCAGTGAGCAGCTGGAGCTGCCCGGTATTGATGGGCCCAAGTGGGAGAGCAGACCAAACCCAGGCAACAGCAAGGGCGGGCGGAGCGGGGAGAAGCATAGGTTCATCTGCTCGGCCTCCCGGCAGATGGTTTGGACTTGCCTCTGACCCCTCCCAAACTTTCTTTCAAAACCAGCTGGAACTTATGCAGAAGAGCAAAGAAGAGGCGTACATCATGGCAGATGCATTCCGAATTGCATTTGAGCAACAGTTAATGAGGAAAAATGACCAGGCCCTGAGATTGACACAAATGGAGGAAATTCATCGAAAAGCAAAAAAACGGCTAAGTTGGAAGCCCCTAACAGAAGACGGTACCTGTGAGTCATAGTGGCAATAAGCAGGGGTGATTTTAGTTGACGGAGCACAGTGTGTCTAGGGTAGGAGAGAAAACTGAAATTTCATTCACAGCTGTGTCTTGCTTAAAAACTTAGCATCTACTGAAAAGAGTCACTGGCTGTTGCATATGTAGGGGACCTGGTGGGGCCAATAGAGTCAAAAGGCAACAAGAGAGTCCCTTTTCAAGTACCCTTCTATTTCATTTACATAAAACTTTATTTAATGGAAAATGCTTTTAATATAAATGCTCTGATTAAATGGAAACTGCCAAGAAGGAAGTTCTATTGAAAATAACATTAAAAAAAAAAAAGACACTTAAAGTCAGCATGGGATATGTCCATCTAATTAAAATTATTTGAAATGTATGCTCATAAGAAACATTTAGGGGTAGTAGAAAAAAAATTTTAATTAAAAAAAATGTTATTAGGGCTGGGGATTTAGCTCAGTGGCACAGCATCTGCCTGGCAAGTGTGAGGTCCTGAGCTCAATTCCCGGTACCAAAAAACCATAAAAGTTATTGGTGCATATATTTTTTTGTTTTGTTTTGTTTTGTTGGTACCGGGGATTGAACTCACAACCTTAGGCCTCAGAGCCAGGCACTTAGGCCACTGAGCCATATCCCTGGCCCTATTTTTTGAGACAGGGTCTCACTATGCAGTTGAGGCTGGCCTTGAACTCACTTTGTAGCCCAGGCTGGTCTCAAACTTGCAGTGATCCTCCTGCCTCAGCCTCCTGACTGCTGGGATTAAAGGTGTGCGCCACCATGCCTAGCTTTTTATTGGTGTATATTTGTAGTATGTGATTACAGTCATCTTGCGGAGTTGGGGCCTGCACGTGACCCATCCCGGGGAACAGCAGGACTGGTTCTACAGGAGGCCTGTGTGGACGGCTCTGGCGGGCTGTGCCGTCCGTCTGTCTTTTCGCTCAGGGCAGATCCCTTTCAGCCGAGAACCTGGGTTTATTTTGATGGAGGTGGAGGAAGAGAGATGGGAGGAAAGGAGGGGCCGGCAAGGCCAAGGAGTCTCTGGGAAGCCCATTTAATTCTCTCCTTGGGAGGAGGACCCGCTCTGCAGGGAGGTGCTAGGCAAAGTAAGCTGTTTGTCTGTTTTTGTTTTTGTTTTGTTCCCTTTTTAAAATGGTTACACAGACTAACGGGTTTCCTTCTGGCAGATCCGTCCATGTACTTTGATCGTGTTCACGCCACCGCCTTCCCAGCGTGGGTCCCTGGGAGGGGTTCATGCACGGATTCTGCTAATGCACCCCCACTGTCCTCGCTCCCTCCCCTCCAACTCCCCCCTCTCGTCTCCTGATCGTCTCCTTGCTCCTTTCCCGTCATCTTTTTTAGCTCCCACATATGAAGGAGGACATTTGGTATCCATCTTTCTCAGGGTGGCTTGTTCTGCCCGACCCGACCTTCTCCAGATCCACCCGTTTCCCTGTAGATGCTGGCGTCCCGGCCCTCCTTGGGGAAGGGCAGTGCGTATTCACACCGCATCGTCCCTGTCCCCCTTCTGCCGACGGCATTGAGGCCGGTCCACGTTGCTTATGAACTGCACCAAAATACACATGGGTGTGCTGGTATTGTTTTTTGTTTTTGTTTTTTTTGTGGCACTGGGGATTGAACTCACAGCCTTGCACCTGCCAGACAGGCGCTTAAGCTGCTGAGCCAAACTCCCAGCCCTAGTTTTTTGAGGCAGGGTTGCACTATATAGCTCAGGCCGGCCTTGTGCTCGCATTGTAGCCCAAGCCGGCCTCGAACTCACAACGCTCCACCTACCTCAGCCTCCCGAGTGTTGGGATTAAAGGCGTGCGCCACCACGCCTGGCTAATGTGCTGGTATTGTTGTAGTACGAAGACTCGGGGTATTGTGCATCCGCAAGCGTGTGTGTGTGTGTGTGTGTGTCTGTGTGTGATGTGGCTGGATCACAGGGTGGCTCTAGTTTGAGTTTTTTACCGAAGCTCCATATGGATTTCCACGGCAGTGGACTAAGGCACTAATTTGCGTTCCCAGTGGCAATGTGGAAGGCGTCCCTCCAGCATTTGCCTCTTGTATCCATGATGACAGCCATTCTGTCTGGGGACGAGGTGGAATCTCAGTGTCATTTGGATGCCCACGTGCTGAGCGTTTGGTCACATACTCACTGGCCGTCTATGCCTCGTGAGTGTGCAGGTCCTGGCCGCACTCATTTTGGAGAAGTCCACACACACGGTGCACCGTAATCGTCATTACTTCCCCTTCTCACCATGCCATCTGCTTCTTTTGAGAAATAGCTGCTCAGCCCACTTGCCCACTCACTATGAGGCTGTAGATGTTTTGCTGTTCAGTGTTTGGAGCTCTCTGTGTGTCGTAGGCATCAGTCCTGTGGGCAGAGCAGCTGTAAGGACATCTCCCGTTCCACAGGCGGTCTCTTCACTGTTAGTTGTTTCCCTTAAAATTTCACCTCGCTGTTGTCTCCCTGTTGATTCTTCTTATTTCCTGTGCTACTGGCATCGCACCCAGGAGGTCTTCACCCACACTTATGGCTTAGAACGTGGCCCTGGGTTTTCCTTTAGCAGTTTCAAAGTTTGAGGGAAGAGAAAGTAAGATGTGTTACAGACCTGGCCCAACTCCCCCCAAGGTGGGCGGCCACTGTGCACTGCACGCGTGGACTCGTTAAGAGAAAAAGGCTGAGGTCTTATACCTAGGTCTTTGGTGCATTTCGAGTTGATTTTGTATAAGGTGAGAGAAGGGAATCTAGTTTCAGCCTTCTGTGTGGATACCCAGTTTTTCTAGTTCCGTGTGAGAGTCTGTCTCCTCCAGCTCGATTTGGCCCTT
>RJWM01037145.1:0-17654 GCA_004363535.1 Dasyprocta punctata
ATGAAATCATTCATAATCCTGATTTTTCAGGAGTACAAATTTTGTAGCTGAACTACTGATACTAATGGGTTGAAAAATTTCATACATGAAAATTATGTAGTTATCTGTCAATGAAGTGTTTAAGGGAATGAAGCAAGAGGAATGAGGCAGTAACTTACTGACCAGGCTACACAGAGAATCTCATAGATTTGAAGTCGTAATGCTGGCCTCCGTATTGAGCAGACCTTATTAGAATCTTTGGGAAGAAATTGTTTGAAATCCCCCATGTGTGGCAGAGTAGAGAGAAAATAAATGTATGTATCATGCAGAGCCTGGAAAAGTGAATCCAAAAGTCATTGGCTGTTCTTGGCATTCTGTCAGGGAAAGCAGACAGGCGCCATTTCACCAGAGCAAGAAAGAAGTTGGATTAATGTTAGCCCTGGGCCAGAACCTTAAGTTTTTTTTAAATCTCTCAACCATAGCCAGGAAAGGCAAAAACACAACTATGAAATGGTGACTTTTAACCAGTATTTTATTTCTTTATTTTTGCTACTTTTGGTGTAATTTTTTTATTAGTACATGATTATATTCATTGTGGGGATCTGGTATATACGCATAACAAATTTTAATGCTTCCATTATCTCCTGCCCCTGCACTCTTTCTCTCCTCCTCTCATCGCTTATTCCCTTTCTCTTCTGTAAAAGATCTATCTTCTTGTGTCCTAGTCCCCTCATTTTGCTTTTTGATTTATTTATACTTTGGGTTTCTCATATTATTTTAAAATGAGACAACAAAAAGTAAGGTTATTCTGGAATCATTATAAGTTAATCATAAACAGTATGCTTTCTTTTGCATGAATCATGCAACATAGAAGCTATAATTTCTGGTTTTAAATGGAAGTAAGAATCTGTATTTTGGAATATCTAGCTTCATTTGATGATTTAAAACCTTCAAATATGTTAGCATTTAAAAATTGAACAGAAATTTATAGATTTATAAATGGAAAAAAATTCTTAGGATGGGCAAAGGGCTAACTAAGTGCTGGAGATGTCCAAATTTTGGTGGAATAACAGAGATAGTCATGTGCTGCTCCCAGGTCACTGTTTACCATCATCTCAATATGAAGAAAGCATAGCATCTAGGACATTTTTCCTGTGGGTTATAAAAAATATCAGTTCTGTGCTATCTCCAACATAGCTATAAGATGTACAGTGTTGATCTTCCCAATGCACAGTGGTTTAACTTAATAATTTTTCAACTTTCAGTTGGTACAGAAATGAGGCACATTCAGTAGAATCTTCACACTGTATTTTGAATTTTGATTTTTTCCCAGGCTAATAATATTATACTATATTTTTTCATAGTTCTGGGCAGCAGTGGTCAGTCACAATGCCCCATCAGACACAAGTGATACTCTTCAGTGCACTGTTATTTTGTTCAATTTCATACATGTGCTAAATGCATCTTAAATTTATTATGTTTTCAACATATGATGGTTTTATCAGGATTAAAACTCATCCTAAACTAAGAAGCATCTGTAATTGTGGTTCAGTTTCCAAAGTGCTATAAATATTATCACATAATAGTTTCTCAAACACCATTATAAAATTATGTCGTGATGGTGTATAGAGAGAAAAAATGCACAAAATCTGATACAATAAAATGTGGATCTCAGAAATATGGAGAGCAGGAGGACCCTGACTCTTCTTCCCACCTTGAAGATATTGCCTGAAAGACAATGCATAAACTATTTGCCTTTGAAATAAATTCAGAGACCAAAGAAGAGAGTATTCTATAGCTCTGATGAGCACAAAATCAGTTACATTAAATTGTACAGAAACGAATGAGTGTCCCTCACCTGGTTCAGTGAAGCACAGTAAGGAGAGCACTGTCATCTCCTTGCTTTCTCTCTGTAGAGGAAAAGAGAAGACTGAAACTTTCACTCCACGTTTAAGCTTTCATGGGAATTTTCAAAGGACTTGTTTCTTTGTCTTGCCTAAGTAACAGCATAAATGAAGGACACCATGTTAGAGTTATTGAGGAAATACTCAGTAACTTGGGCTTCTCTGGAATTCATTTATCATAGTCCCTGCTGCGAGCAAAGAACCATTTCTCTACAGTTACTGTAATCATTATGTATTGCAAACATGTAGTAATAAAAGGCAAAAAATTAAAATTAAAAAAATAAAAAGAACTAGCAAAAGAATGAAAAACAAAAAGAAAAGAAAAGAAAGGAAAGAAAAAAGAAAAGAAAAGAAAAGAAAAGAAAAGGGCTGAGAGTTTAGCTCAGGGGCTCAAGTACTTGCCTGTTAAGTGCAAGGTCGTGAGTTCAATCCCTGGTACTAAAAAAAAAAGAAAAAGAAAAAGAAAAAGAAAAAAGAAAAGAAAAGAAAAACAAAGCAAGGCCTCAGCATCCAGCCTCTCTCCACAGATTCAGTGATTTGGAGATGGTCCCCAAACTGACTGTTGAGGGGCTGCCAGACAGACAGTTTTATCCCTAACCACTCTCTGAGTACTGCTGGCCAGTATGCTTTTCATCTCTGTTGACCACTAAGAACAGATGGTCACAATGCTTTAGATGTCCTGTTTCATAGTGGGCAGAATCAGTTCAATTTAGTTTAGTTTCTCCTTAGGAAGACGTAAGAAAAGAATAAAAGGTGTGTCCACTGGTCCAGGTACGCAGTGGGCTGCCCAGGAGATGAGTTTCTGTCTTGAGGTTTCCTCCTCTTCTGATTTAGAATTTTGGTGTGATCCTGAACACTCTAGGAAATTAACAGCCGCTGAGGACAAGAGAGTAGAGAGGCCTGAGGCAGCTCTGGAGGACCTGCAGTACTGTATATACACGGACACCAGAGGGAATGAGAGGTTATGGATTCCTGAAAGAGAGGCCTATTCCTCTAACCAGGAACTTGCATCTGTAAGTCCAGAGAAGGTAATTCCATAGAACAGGTTTGAAAGGAAACCAGTATCTGTTCTCTAACAGATGTAGGAAGGTCTTTTCCTACCTGAAATCCATGTTTAAAATTGAAAGGGATGGCTTTATCTTCAAATTTCTGGACTCAAGGACAGTTACAAGGGGCATAAAGAAAAAGGGATACATGATACTATCACAGGAGGAAAATAAATCTCCAGAAAAGACTCGAAATGAATTGAAGCACATAAATTACCTGATAGAGGGTATTACTAATCATCTGAGCAAAGAAACGTTTCTTAGAGCAATGTGTTCAGCTTTGGTCAGAGATAATTTGTGTAATTCTAGTATGACTAAATTTAATCATGCTAATAATGCTGCAAATACACATCACCATAATGGAGAGCAGAAAGTGGTTCTTTTTTATGTACTTGAAAAGAAGCATTGGAATTTGTAGACGTTACCAACTAGACCTTCCAATAGCCACAGTTGAGTATATTATAACAACATGAGGGGGACATGCCACTTTTTGTAAACATTAGAAGTGCTGAAGCTGTTCTAAGACATAAATTTCACATTCTTAATTGAACTATGATCGCTTTAAAGATGCACACTCACTGACTAGCCCATGATAATGTGTGTATTAAGGGGTCAAACATTTTTACGGCATTATTATTTTGTTATTGTTGTTTCAGTGGCATAATAGAATTGATTACTGCAGTTTTCAGCAGTAAAACTATAAATGACATTACATATATGGGATCACAAAAGAAATTACATGAAGAGCATAATAATAATCATGATCAACCTTAATGAAAATGCAACCGTTCAGTTGGAAGTCAGTCTCTGATAAAAAATAAAATAAAAATTGTTTGATATTTATACTTCTATTCAAATTTCTTTCACATATTTTCATGTATAAAAGACATTACATGTGTATAAATCCTTCTAATGAAAAATTGTGAAAATATTTAGTATAGGGATCTAATAAAAGAATCAAAATATACAAATGTATCAACTTTCGACATTCATTTACTACATGGTACCTGAAGTTTTCAGTAATGATATCATTCATAGAATCATTGCCAGAATTTATCAGCTGTTTATTTGACTGCAGATTTACCCTAAATCCAAATATTATGGGAATATGTTCTGCATAATTTTTGTTCTTATTTATAGGTTACTCTTGCTAACTTATACACAAATTATAAAACACACAAAGTTGAGTTTTTATAACCACCAAATATGAAGCAATATTGCAAATCAAAAGTAGTAACTACATTATATGAATAAGTAATCACTGAAATAAAAAATTACAGCAAACTTAAAGTAAATATTGTATTTTTTAATATATGTAATTTGTATGAAAAATGTCTACCTGTAATGTGGGAGTAGCCATTTAAAACTTCTTTACATGTATGAAGAGCTTGAAATTTAGAAATAGCTCTTAATCTTTGACTTATTAAACTACTTTACTTTTCATAATAAAAAATGTGACACATAAGTTAAAACTGTGTTTCAACACACTTCTGTGAAGAAAAGTAGTTGACATGATGTATAATTAATAAAATTTTTGATGAATTACTTGAAATTTCAAAATCATGCATTAAAGTATATTTAATAGTGTAAATGTTATTCTATACTGTTAACTAGAAAAAAGAACATGAGAATAAATAGCCTAAATTTTATTAGGAAATACATCTGTATCAGTTTTTTAGTCATTCTCTTTTCTATTTCACCTACACAGAGACAAACAAAAACACATAGATGTACATATAAAAAAAACTTACTAAAAATAAGTATAATAAAAATTATTAGGTTTTATATCTGAATTTTCTTTTTTCCTTTCTTTTGACTTGTAAGACATACTATTTTCATATCCAAACAAATGAAAGTATAGAATCTTATTGCACCATATTAAAAAACTTGTAAAATTCAATGAGCTAGTAGGTTCAAAATAGGCTACATATCTATAATAGTCTAATGACGAGAGACACACACGCATGCACACAAAGCTATCAAACCATAAATTTCCATGTTGACTTGAAACAAAACTCAAGTGGTTTACTTTATGGAAAGGTACAAACCTACAGTGGTAGAAGTGAAGGAAAAAGGAAGAAAAATCAGGAATAGATTGGGAGCAATAGCAGCTGATAAATTGCAACTGATGACAAAGGAAATAGTAAGTCTCCTCAGTCAAGCAGGGCGAGTTTGGTCAAGAACAGTGAAGTGAGCTGTGTACACTTTGTGTTTGTTTGTTGGTTGGTTTTTATTTATTTTTTAGAGCAATAAGAATAAGGCATTCATTGAAGTTTTCTCTGTTTTCTGGCCCCACTGATAAAGGATTGCTAATTAGGAATTTGAAGTTTTTAAAATTTTGTGTTGTATTTTGCCATTTAGAGTCCCTAGGACGCTAAACTCCTGGTATTCCAGTGTTTGATCAGACACTACAGAGAATAGGAGCTCTTGCACTTGGGGGGATGGCTGTACATAGAGAAAGCTCCAGGTTTTCAGTGAAATGTTCACAAGAGCAAAAAATTTCAGAATGTGAGAAATCAAAAAGAGATAGGTCTGCACATAATGTGGAGCTGTTACACAATAAATAATCAAATAATCCAGTTAAAATGTGAAGTCCAAAAAAAAAAAAAACCCAAAAAAACGATAAAGCTTTCTGATCTTTACACCATGATTCTCTATTTGCAGTCTTATCATAGCACAGTTAGTATGGAATTATAAATATTATGAACAGGAATGGCTGATTAATGCAATCCTAGTAGGGTTTGTTAATAAAAATTGTGTGAAAAATTATCCAAAGTTTTTGTTAGATTCCAATACACATTTATTAGGTCATTACAAGTTATACTCATTATTCACTGATTCTCTTTTCATTATTCTCCATTGTTATTTCTGTGGTGAACTTTCAACTAGTTTCGCTTGCTACATTTTTATAACCCACCTTTTCTGTAATGTCTAATCTATTGTTTACCTCAACCAGTATATATTTCATTGCAAATATTCTGCACCGTTTTATTTCTAGCAATTTCATTCTCTTTTGCATTTTACGTATTTATATGAACATGATCAATCCTTTATCTTCTTTTTTTTTTTTTTTTTTTTTGTGGCACCGGGAATTGAACTCATAACCTTGCGCCTGCCAGACAGGCACTTAAGTCACTGAGCCAAACTCCCGGCTCTGGTTTTTTGAGGCAGGGTCGCACTATGTAGCTCAGGCCGGCCTTGGGCCTGCGTTGTAGCCCAAGCCGGCCTCAAACTCACAATGCTCCTCCTATCTCAGCCTCTCGAGTGCTGGGATTAAAGGCGTGCGCCACCACTTCTGGCTCCTTTATCTTCTTTTCAAAACATCAGATAACATTTTGAAAATTTTTAATTTCTTTGTTCCAAGCTGGCACACATTATTTTTCTTATTCCTCAAAAGAACGATATTTTTCTTTTGTCTTCTCCTGCCTGGGAAAAGTTTCATTACATGTCATACATTGTAAATTTTACCTTTTTACTTTCAGAATTTTTTTCATTCCTATAAGTACTATTGAAATTTGTTCTCTAATGTAGTTAAGTCTTTTGGAAACTGATTCCCTTGAGGCTTACTTTTAATGTTTGTTAGCTGGCAATGCATAATATAGTAGTCTGGTGGTAATTATTTGCCTCTGTATTAAGGCTTTCTCTCCTAAAATTCTCAGCTCCCTGTAGAATCTTACCCATAGAATCCTACTCAGGCTACATCTGCTACTACATCCCCTATCAGCCCTATGATATGCAAAGATGCCACAGACAGTTTGCTGAGTTGTTTCATTTTATTGTTTTGTTTCATTCAATGTTCTGTTTTGACTGGCTTCATTCTGTTCTGTTTGGTTTGGTTTTATTATGTCTGATGGCATTATGGTAGCCATTGATGATTTCCTGTTATCCTGCTTTGAAGTTCTGTATCACTTTCACTGTTCTGTTTTATTTTGTTTATTTTGTTTGATTTTATCCTCTTTAAAATAAAATTAAAAAATGTAAGGCTCCCCTGATTTTATTTACAAAGTCTCTTAGGTCACTCAACTATACTGCCAGATAGCAAATACTGAAACACAAGGGAAACATACGCCGACACACACACATGCGTGCATACACACACACACAGAGGAAAGCCTAATACAGTAACATGGTTTATGTGTTTTAAATCTCAATGGACATGCTTTTATTGAAATGCAATTTATAGATATTTTGTTATCTCATATTAATAGAAATGTATTGAAAAGACAAATTGTTTTTCTTAGAAAATTTTTCAGTGGATAATGACACAGGCTTTACCATTCTCTCAATGTGGATTTATGGAAGAATTCAGACATAAAAAAAATCTCAGTGCTTTGAATAATGAATTGTCACACTCATCTTTATTAACTGGACATACTTTGCTATAGATAGTAATTTATGTGATTTTTTTTCCTATTAAATATACATGTTTAAATGTATGATTTGACAGATCGAAATTTGTAACTTGGCTGACAAATCTCGTGAAATTACCTTACTTTTTATAACTATTTTTCCCTTGGACAAATTCTCTCAGTGAATTTTGATCAGACTAAAAATATAGATGAGCTAAAACATATATATATGTACAGTTACATTGGTATTTATTTGCCTTTTTCTTGACTTTTCTAAGATGAATTTCTTGTTTCTCTGGGTCAAAATTTGCCACTTGATACTTTTAGACATATTTAATTCCTTGTAATTAATTCCTTACATGTTCACCCCTGGAATCTGCCAGATTTCTCCTACTCTAACAGATTTTTGGATTTGGCTTCTATCCTCCAGCCATGTCTTGCTGTTCCTCATCCCTCTGTATGATCATAGCAGTACTCTGAAGGATTTTGCCAAAGGATGAGCTGATGAGAAAATAATTAGTCATTAAATTATCAAGTGGTTACAGAGAATCAATTCCAAGCAAGGAACTGTGCTGCATTATGAAAATATGACATTGACATTGTCATATCTCAAATCTACTTCCAGACTGTCAACTGCATTGCTTTGGATTTTGTCCTACTATTTCAGTCATAGTAAATACAATGCATTTTTTGACATAGGAGAAAGTATGATATGTGGAATATTATAAAAATATGGTGACGCATATTTTTTAAAATTATAATAATAACAGGCACATCATCATTTTTTCACTTCTTGAAACAATCCTGGAAGGCCTCTTCTGGGAATATCTATATTTGTGTTCTTCTGGATGCCTTGAATCTCTATATCAATTCAAAATATTTACTGTTCATGGTAAAAGCCAAAGAAAGATGGTGCCTGACAAAATGAATAAAGATGAAGACACACCTGAATGTTCTTAAGGGTCTGTGCTTCTGCTGGTAGGCATTCAGCAGCAGCATTCACTGTGTTTGATCTCGCATCATAAAGACGCCCATGAAGGAACAGTTTCACAACTGCTACAGAAAGTGACAAGAAGGATGGTGAAAGTGTGTTCAAAACAAGGGAGACTATTTTGAGGGGAATCAATGCCAATCTGCCTTTTACTGTAATAAAATTTTTAACACTTAACATTCACTGTGTATTTTGACCACACCTCATATTTTAACTAATACTTTTGTTCTTTTCTTATTAAGAATTTTTAAGCTCTGCAATGAAAATGTTTGCCTCTAACAAATTATATTAATCTCACATATATTTTCAATAATGTTATTTATTCAGTGAAAATTTTAGCAATAAAATTTGTATTCAAAGGTAGAATTTATTAGACAGAAAACTAGTAATTAGTACCAGAAAAAAAATTTAAGATTATTCAAGTTAAACCTAAATATTAATTTCACAACTGTAGAAAACTGACTAATCAGCCTTTTAAAATATATCATCTGCATTACAAACTAAATAGAAATTGTAACAGGTAAGTTTTAGTGCAGTTGTGAAAAAAGAAGAGATGGAAATAAATAATGCTATTATCAAATTGCAGGTTGCCTAAGAGTTTTCTCCATCAGGAAAAAAATTTTAAAAAAGTTTCAAAACACCTGCAATTTGTGTGTGCCATGATTAGGATGAGGCCTTAAAACAAAAGCAAGTGGAACAAAAATGAGACATAACTAAAACTTCCTTATTTTGTTCAAATAACAATGCATTTGGGTCTCATGTTACAACTAAATATTTCAAATAAAAATAATCTTGACAATCACAGTCAAGAATTTTTATTTCCAAAAAAGATTCTTAAAGTGAAATTTAAAAAATATCTGCTATATTAGAGGAAATTAACTGTGATATGCATATTATATTTTATGTATATATTATATATGTATATATGATTACATAGTTTTGACCATCCAAAAATTAATAATACCTCTTTCCTTCTGCTTTTAAACCACATGTGCCTGATTCTCAGTCTTTTGTTTAATTCAAACTCTGTTGATTGACATTTCGTGATGTTCAAGTTGCTTTATCTGCCTGGGAGAGTATAAGTGAAAAAAAATAAATCAGTTTTGTCTTCATGGATCATGCATCATAGTAGTAAAGAGAAGGTTTGCTGTCTCTGTCTCTCTCTCTCTGTCTCTCTCTCTTTCACACATACACCAAATATATAACTATGTTTTTAAGTGAGAATGGAAAAAATATTCTTATTCTTAAATATAATTTTATCAATATTTTAATGACTTGAAAGCAAATAATTATAGATATTCCCTGTTTAATGACCAAGTTCCACTCCTGTATTTTGTTAAATGAATTGGTTGCTAAATGAAGAATATTTCATGTGTATATTATGATATTCAGAACCAAGATATAGTCAAAAGAAACTCCAACTTCATTACTTTGAATTTATTTGTATAAATCTTAATGCAATACTATAATGCATAGCAGAACATAATACTACATTACTATACTACAGAGTTAAATCAGCAAAGTCACAGTACTATACTGCACAAGGATTCACCATAACGCCACCCTGCCCCTTACGTGCTTCTATCATAAATCCAAATATGGGCTGTAATTCTAAAGCAGGTGGAGTCTCAATTGTAAGTCTAATTAGTCATTAGACAGGCAAGCCATAAAATGAGGAATATATGTATTAGGAAAAATTACTTTGACCTTTGTATTGTTGATACTGTATTCATGATCAACAATCAATAGTTTATATATGTGAAGAAAAATATCTTTTTGTACATTAATATATACTGCTGATTTGCATCAGGGATGCTTTCTTCTAGTTTATGTCATTTTTACATATTTAACAAAAATTTTTACATAATAAACCCCCCCGTCTCTCTTCCTGTCATGATGATTCAAGTTTCAATATCAAGTTCCATTGAGTTCCATCACAGTGAGACAGTATCTTAACTAATACTGAGCAGTCTAAAATTGAAAACTGATTATCTCTCAGACAAAAAAAAGCAGATTCATTTCAATGAGATGACTGTCCTCAATGGTATTTTATTGTCTATATTTTTAAAGAAACATATATTTTTAAAACATGTACTTAATCAAATTGTTTCAAATTAACATATTATGAATCCCTAAAATAACTGCAAAAAAGTAATTGAGCTACTCTTTTCATATAATTGAGCAATTACAACTCATGTTTAAACAATTATATTGTATATTTTGTAGGATTCAAAGTACATTTCAGAAGTTTGAGTTTGTGGAGAATTCCCCTTTTATGTATAAGGCTGACAAGAGGGAAATACTTTTCCAGTTGCCAGGGGTAAATGCCCGGAAGAGATAAGCAGGGGTGCCTTCAGTGTCAGAAGTTGAGACCTAACTGAAACAGAAAGAGGAAAACAGCAGTGTAAAACCTTTTTAACAAATTGTGCTTTTGCACAAAAATTTTAAATGGTTTTAGTTTTGTTTTGTTTGGTTTGGACTTTCTATTCTTATTTTAGAAAGTAAGAGATATAGAGAAAGAAAGAAATAAGTAAAATCTTTACTAATGTTCATAGTTTTAAATTCAACGTTTTCCTAATTATTCCTTTATTTATCTAAAGCCTTTAAGGAAAGTAGTAGCACATTATAGAAATTGCGATATTAGAGGTATACTCCCGTGTTCAAACACTAAAGAAAGAAAATTGGTGTGATGTTTCATGTTTTCATTCATTTAGTAGTAGTGTATCCCAACCTGTCTACTGATGTGTCCTTTATTTTTTTAAAAAATGTCACCATGGACTACACATTATTTTTATGTCCTGAATCCTATGTGGGATATTAGAGACTAAGAACATTTAATAACATATAGTATATTCAGGAACATTTAAGAACATCAGCAAATCCTGTTTGCCCATATGTTTTAAATGTTACACAATGACTGAGACATTTTTCTTTTTTCTTTCCTTTCTTTTTTCCTTATTTTAAGATGAGCCATTCCATGGTCTGTATTTCTGGATTAAATATCCTCTGGTTAAATATCACACTTACTTCTCCTTTTTCCAAAAAATAAATATTAGGAGTATTCCCTAAACTCATTGCTGTTTGTTTGCTTATTTGATTGATTGATTGATTGCTTTGGTTTACATTAAATATTCCTTCAGGCCACAAATTTCTCACAAGAATAGCCTGAGAAAGGGACTGAATCATAAATGAGTTAAAGGGTAAGCTATCTTTTACATGTAAGAGTGTGTCTGCCTCATAGTGAAATCAGCAATTCCAGCTGGCACTGGCAGTGTCTGCCTCCTCTTCACTCAGATTGTTAGACTAGTTTTTCTGCCCTGGGATTTCTGAAAATTTAAGGATGGCCTTTTCAGCAGTAGAAGAAATTACTTGGCCTTATAGCTAGCAAAAAATTTACAGAGAGACAGAACTTTATACGAGCCTTGACAGGTTTCTTGTCCATAGGGTTCTTCAGACCTTAAACTTTATTTTTCCTTATGACACATATGTATAACAATTTATTTTAAGAGCAAATTCAAATCAATATATTTCTAAGGCAGAATTAAAATCAATGTGTCTACTTGAATGACAAAGAAAAATATGCCATTTAATCTGGGATTAATTAGACAGTAAATATCAGATAACAGGAGAGAATTTGTCATAGTAGAGAAACAATTTTATTTCATCAGTTTTACTTAAAACTGTAATCTATGTAATGATTTTTATAAATCAATGCTTAGATAATAAATGTTAGACTTCTTATGACACATTTTAAAAACAAACATTTCCAGAAGCTGACATATGATATTGTGGCTCCTTGAATATTTTCATCTGGTGGAAAATATGATATGCCCAGTAAAATTCATCAGAAGGCACAAGAAGGCAATCACTACTCTGGAAGTTGTGACTGAAATTACAAAACCAATCTCCAGACAGGTAATAGCACTAACCCACTCTGGAAGAATTTCGTGCTTCATTTTACTTTCTCTAAGCACCTGCATGGTGCAGTCCTGGTTTGAGAGTAGGAAGATACCAGGGATGTTCTTGAAAAAATAAAAGATAATCATAAAACTCTTTGTAATGATTTTTAAACTTCCACAAACCATGTACTAAAGGGTGGGCAGAGAAAGAAGTAAAAACTTATTTGAAGATTTGATGGGAGACTACTGCTTAGGAACAGAAATGTAACAAAAAGTGCACAGACACACACACACACACACACACACACACACACACACTCCACTGCCAGACAGTGTACTTCAGCTGCCCAGGTGATAGCTCCTGTTGCAGTTCCAGTTACTTCTGTCACTTAGAAATGGCTGGTCATTGTGATTCATAGCTGGTCACTACAATGCATATTGTAAGAACCAATCAAAGAAGGTCAAGTGCTCTATCTCTGTATGTCCCCTTTGCAATTCCATAAAAACTTTCCTCCCTGGGCCTTTGAGGCCTAACATTTTGAGGAAAAAATGATTCCTAATAAATGTTTATCTGCTAAGTAAATATGCTTCCAAATCCTGGGTGCTATTTCATTGTTTTGGTTTCCCATAGCATCTAGCACATTGGCTGGAAAGATCAACCATGTTGACCTCTTTGGTCATGATTCATGACCCTCTCAGATGGAGTAAGGACCTCTCCAGGTCCTGATGGGAAGGATTACACTTGAGATTTCTTGAGTCCCCCTGGAGGAGGATTCCTGGCTCCCTGTGTGAGTGGCTCACACTGGACCCTGAAGGGAGGAGGACTCTGTCTGTCTGTCTGCCTTCTTCTGCCTACTGAAATTCTAGACTGACCTGGACTCAATTTCCCAGAGGTTCAAAAACTTTTTTCTTCTTTGAAAAAGCACTTCTGATTAATGACACCTAAGCTGCCTGATAGAAAAGCACAAAAGATCTGCTATAATATCTGACAGAAACAAGTTACAAGAAAAAAAAAGTCTCTGCAAACTTTATTAGAGTTGCTGTTTCTACAGAATTTAGATCCTTGAGTTCATAAAAACGATGAAGCTTACTCAGACTATCTGCCCCTGGGAGTGCCCAGTGGCCTAACTGTGCAAATACTTGGATCTGGTTGCTAAGAGCTGCCTCCCTCCTTTGCCTCCATGCTCTAACTGCCACTCTTATTCTAATCAAGAAAGCTGACAAGTTCACCTTAGACTGAAGACTAACTGTTCAGGTGCCACATGTTGTACTTGTCTATCCTCATTTAAAGATACATAGAAAGATTACACAGAAGTAAAGCCTTACAGGGGTTAAAAGTATCTGTTGTACTCTTCTGCACCCACTCAGACTGGCCTGAGACATTCTTTAGCCATACTGACAGGGCAACAAATGTTTGTAGAGTCCTGCTGTGATAATGAGTCTACACTTAACCACTGGTAGTAAAAATGAGCCTGTATTTATAAAAGAGATAACTAAATAAAACATAACCCTACAGAAGCAGCTTGTAACAAGGTCCACAAAAGTTTTGCTAAAAGATCTCTTATACCTGTAGACACCCCTGCACACACATTTAACCCAGGTGCATATTAGCTACCTCAACAAATTTCAGAAATCCAGCCTCAGATTTGCAGGAAAATTTACCTGGACCAGACAAATTACTCTGAAGAGACAACACACTCAAAGCCCTGCACTGGTCACTCTGCATGCTGACCAGACCATGCATTGCTGAAGCCTGCTGACACCATTCACGGGGTTGATCCATACCTATTCCCCTTGATTTTTGTGTCTTTTCAGGCTGCTTACCCCAGTCCTTGCTGCCCTGTCTCCTGCTAACTGTGGTTTTGGCTTTAACCTCTAAGGATGGTTCCCCTAACAGAATAAACCAATCAATCAAACATTTGACCAAAATTTGATTACTGTACAAGGCACATTGGGCACTCTCTTGGATCAGATTAACTCCCTTATTACCTTTCCAGAGTAATGTTACAGAAAAAGACAGGCCTAAATTATGTTTGTTGCTAAAGCAAGTTAAGACAAAACTCTACAATGAACAATCTTGGGAACCTTGGCTAGGGCCTATCCTAGGACCACTGATAGCCCCAGTGTTATTGCTTCTGGTTGGGTATTGTCTCAAAAGATCACATGTTACATGTTCAGTAAATATTTGCATGGAAAACTAAAAGAGGGAGGAACTGTAACAGAAAATGCCCTTCTCCCAGTCAATATACTTCATTTTCTTAGTTGTGCAGGTAATAGTTCCTATTGCAGTTCTGGTTGCTCCTGTCTGCTAGAAACAGTTGGCCACTGTGATGCATAGCTAATCATGATGATGCACAATGTAAGAACCAATCAAAGACAGCCAAGTACTCTGCATATGTACTTTCCCTTTCCAATCCCATAGATCTCCCTCCCTGAGCATTTGGGGCCTGATATTTTGGGAATGATCCTGAACAGTACCTGTTGATGTAAATAAATCTTCCTCCAAATCTGGGTGCTGCTTTGGTATTACTATTTGCACAAAAACAAGAAAGAGAGAGATGGCAAAAGATGTTGCAACATATTTGATGAAATGTTAAAATACTTTGGTTTAAAATGAAAATTCTAATTTTACAAAGTAAGTCACTGTTGATCAGTTTGTTCCTTAAACCATATCTCAAATGTAGTTTAAAAATAACCTGGAGTAGGTAATACTCTACTAATTTTAGTATTAAGGCTACTAACTAGAACAATCAATATGAATGCAGTATAAATTTTGTTAAATAGAGATGAGGGAGAAAAAAAAAGTTTGAAGAGCATGTTGAGACATATTAGCCTGACTATTGCTACTTTGAATATTGAAGGATCCATGGTGGGGGAGTGGGGATGGCTGAAAAGGGTGAGGAAACTGATTCTTCTCTGAAGTTTCCAGAAAGAAACAGTGTTGATGACACTTCACCTCTTGTAGTGATAGCCACAGACTTCTAACATCCAAAACTACATACATAACAATGAATTTGTGTTGTTTTAAACTGGTAACATATCATGACCTATTACATTAGCAAATTAATACAATAGAATATATATTGAACTCCAAGGTACTAAAATACCATAAATTCTTGGTCTGTGGTATTTTGTATTCAAGCATTGAAGAATTTAAAAGAATATCAAGTGAAAAGACATTTCCTTTAGAATTGTTGTTATAGATTCACATAGCACATTTCAAACCTGGAAAATTTCCAGTTTTCTAGTTAATGATGAAAAGTGGAAGTCTTTATTTTAAGATATTCTACCAATTTCTATTCGTTTTGTCTCTTTTGGGGAAAAAGACAAGAAAATAATTGTAATGCTTAATTTCCTGGAATATACACTGGTTACATCTTGTCATTTCATTGATTCTTTCTGACATTTTCACTGGAAAGCACACTGAGTGTTTAAGTAAAGTCACTCTCATTTATATGTGCCTGTAGCTACATGTCCAATTTAAGAAATTAGTACTGAAACAGATCATAAGTTATGAGATAAGTATTATTAAAGGTGCAATTTGATTTAGCACATTTAAAATGGAAAACAAGCAAACAAACAACAGGTGGGTGAGCAGGCCCTTGCAGCACACTAGATATATGTCTGTCACTGTCATCTCTTTCTATTGCTTAGGTTTGTAGCAGAAAATTCCCCCCTCCCAGCCAGTATACTTCAATTTCTTAGTTGCCCAGGTAATAGTTCCTGTTACAGTTCCTGTTACTACTGTCTCCTAGAAACAGATGATCACTATGATGCATAGCTGGTTACTGTGATATATATTGTAAGAACCAACCAAAGACAGTCAAATCTACTTTACAGACCCCATAAGACCTTTCCTCCCAGAACCTTCAGAGCCTATATTTTGGGAATGATTCATATCAGTGCCTGTTGAGATAAAATAAATCTGCCTCCAAATCTGGGGAGTCACTCTGATGTTTCTGCTTTCCATAATAGGTTTTCTTTCAAATGATTACAAATGGGGCACTGGAGTGGAAGGCCTGAAATTTTGCTCAGTCAACTAATATACAAGCCCTGAGAATATGCTCCATTATAACTATGATGAAACTGAAGAGTAAACTTCTCCTCCATTCTAACAAAGTACTAACAAGACATCGTCATCATTAGGGCTCCTATTATCTATCTACGTATTTTCCTAGTTATCTTTTTTAACAGAAACAGGCAAAAGATCAAATCAAATCTTTCTCAAATGGGAAGGGGATTGAAACATGTCTGGAGGGGGAAGAAAGAAAAGGAAAACAGTTGAAGATCTGTTATGTACATGTACCAACTCCACACAAAGACTGTAAAGGTTATGTACTGTAAACATGCACACAAAAAACAAAAAATTGATCTAGAGAAAATAGTATAGATGTATTTTGTGTATAACAATTTATATCACCTTTTTTCATCACTTTCTTTGTTACTTATTTGTTATTCAAAGAAATGCAGCTTGTAATCCTCTTCTTTGAGTTACCAGATTTCTTACTCTCAACTTGAACCTTATATTTTTTCACAATTCTAAAAATGTGTGGTACCCCTCTGTAGTAATGTGTACCAATATTCAGTAGACTGATACTAATTTCATTTTTATTTGTTTTCTCTTTTAATATAAGTCCAAGAAATAAGAGTCTATGGAAATTTGAAACCCAGAGCTAGTTTTATGTGACCCAAGGTACAGATATTTCAAATTTCATTTAAAAATCTATATAAGCTATGTATATTTTTAAATATGCTCCTTAAAAGAATTTTAGAATTCAGAGTAGATCTTTCCACAGTTCGAGTAATGTCAATATCCTAGGAAATATATGATATTAGAATTATTCTTTCACAGTGTTTAAACTAAAATATTTTAAGATAACAATTTCTTTAGAGCCTTATAATTGAAGATCTGGTATACATATAAACATCAATGTGAATTTGTGAAAATAATTTTCAGTTGGGAATACTTTGTCATATTAATCTAGAAATTTCAATCAATATCTTGAATAAATGAGTCATACAAAATATATTTCATTTGAAAAAGAGGAACAACAAGGCAAAGGAAACTTATAAACATCTATTATCTATCAGTTAAAGTTCAGTCCATCCATTCACTATTCACTAAATTCACACAATATTTATGACATATCTATGATACACTACACACAAGGTCACTGTTTTATAAGATTATGATGAATATAAACAAAGGATATGATTTCTACATTTAGTTATTTTATACTTAAACTAGGGAGACTAACATAAAACATTGACTAAAATGCAGAGTACACTAATAGTGATTAATGAAGGAAAAATATTAAAATCACACAAAAAAATGGTTTTATATTTAAATAATATTGTCAAGAGAACCCCCTCTAAAACATCTAATTTTTGGATTTAATTACATAAATGAGAAAATTCTTTGTGGAGAAACCTAGGGAAACATAATTTAACTCTAAAATAACAGTGGTACTAACACTTTTTATTTT
>RJWM01037146.1:0-17661 GCA_004363535.1 Dasyprocta punctata
ATTAGGTAGACGGCGGGAATGGAGATGTCACCTGACGGGATGGACCAATGAGATTATGCCCAGTAGCTCTATAGAGTATATAAGACATTGCTGCCCCTTGCTCGGGGCCATTTTTGCTGTACCCAGAAGAAAATAAAGTGCTGCTTCCACCGCGTCTGAGTTGTGTGGTTCTTGCTGGTCAAGACGCCCACGACAATTATGTATATCTAAAATGCACCATAAAATTAATTTTAGAAGATAAATAAAAACATGAATTTTCAGTTGTTCTTGAATAATTAAGGCAGCTGACAAATTTGAGACCACATTATACACGACACCGGAAGGCTGAAGCTGAGTCACAAAACTGACTTCCAGATGCCCTGTGATGCACACTGCTTCTTATAAACGGTGCCCACTTTTATCACATTTATTCGTGGACATATTTTATTTCTAACAGCTATCAGCTTCTTTAAAAAGAACTAATATCACATCCTCTGCAATGTCTAGTACACAAGTGAGTACGAAGAACCGAAAAAGGCTCTAGGCTGTATGTGTGTGTGTGTGTGTGCGTGCGTGCGTGCGTGTGTGCGTACGTGCGTGCGTGTGTGCGTGCGTGTGTTTAGGATTAAACCCAGGGTTTCCCACATGATATGGATGCGTTCTACCATATTCTATCATTAACCTATACACTCAGTCCCCCTATACTCTTTAAATGCACAAAATAATCGGTGAAGAACTTAGTATATCAGGTGTAGGATGGATTTACAAGTCAAGTGCTTTTCCAAAAGTTTATGAAATTGAAAGAATTGAAAAATTTTACTTATAAAAAATTGCTATACAATTTTGTAATCTTTTAAATGCTGAAGAGAATTTGATGATATGTGGTACAGTGACTTTGAAATTTTGTTATTCCTTAGCAGAAGAGCACACTGTCCAGACGGAAAGCGATAGGCATGACGGATTAGAGGAGCAGAGCGCCCTCTAGTGGAAGCGAAGTGAATGGTCCACAGTCCACAGCTAAACCAGTCCTTCGCTGTGCGCTCCGGAAATGTTGCCTGGACTTCTACAGGTCAGCTTAGAAACCACTGATTCTGACCGATTTCCCTCATTGACGAAAAGAGAAAATTGATGTTCAGGGACGATAACTGCTTTGCTTATGTTGAGTAGACTCAGAATTACTGGTCAAAAAGTGCTGTCCTGAGACTGTAGGAATTGAAAAATTTTGTTGGACAAAATTTTATTTCTTTGCAGAAAACAAAAGGGGAATGCATGAACAATAACCATGGAAACAAATACCTTACAGTTAAGGGTTACTTGGGAAATTAAAAATGAAAATAGGAATTGGAAAATAAAACATACAGGGTATCTTGTTTTTGTGGTTTGTTGAGACCACTGATTTTAGTCTGAACTGCATTTACAACTGTTTACATCAAAGAGACTCAACCTCAGCACCCCTGAAATTTGGAGCTGGATAATTCTTTGTTACGAGAAGTTGTGCTGTGCAATGTGCAATGTTCATCGGCATCCCTGCTGCTAGCACTCTGAGGTTATGATGATAAAAAGTTTCCAGACACTGTTAAGTTCTCCTTGAAGGAGCTCTATATTACTAGCCATTGAGGCTAATTTTGGTAAACAAGACTTCAAAATTCACCTTCTGATCCCTGTAAGATGACTATAACGATTTTCAAACTACTTAGAATTATTTTAAAACATCCAACTAGATTTTAATTATTTTTGTACAGTACATGGCAAAGTGCTTTTATATTTATAACTGAAGTAGAACCTTCAACAATACAGTCATTAGATATGTGTTCCGCATATTTGTGATGTCATTTGTTTAGGAGGGAGTTGAGATTCTGGGCTAGGGGTACTTAAGCCTGCTTGACCCCTTCTCCTTAGATGACACAAGTGAATTCCACAGATCAGCGTAGAAACCACTGATCCTGTCAGATTTCCCTCACTGGAGAAAAGAGGAAACTGACGTTCAGTGAGGATAACTGTTTTCTTTATTTTGAGTGGAACCAGGTTTACTGTTTAAAAAGTGCATTATGCTAAGTATTCCTGGCCAGAAACTCAGAAACTTTTGTGAGGTCTTGAGGTTCAAGATTTTTATTCTTGTTTACCTACATTTGATCTAAAATTACTGTCTATTTAGAAAACAACTACATAGATACACATCAGTGATAATGTACAAGCATTAGTCTAAACATTTTACTTATACAGCATTGAATCATTTCATCCTCCTAGTAAGACTAAGAAGGAACTATTATGACTGCCCCCACTTTGGTATCAGAGAAAGCATAGATATGCTCATAAGCATTTAGTTAGAGTGAAAGTGTTACAATTTCATCTCAAGTATTTGATCTCCAAAGTTGATATACTTGGGAGACCAGCGTGGTGGCTTATGCCTTTAATTCCAGCACTTGGGAGGCTGAGGCAGGAGGATCGTTGTGAGTTCGAGACTAGCCTGGGCTACAAAGTGAGTTCAAGGCCAGCCTGAACTGCATAGTGAGACCCTGTCTCAAAAAGTAGGATTGGGGATTTAGCTCAGTGGCTTAAGCGCCTGCCTGGCAAGCGCGAGGTTGTGAGTTTGATCCCTGGTACAAAAAAATAAAACAAAGTTGATATACTTATGCCTGTAGCTCTCTTTGAAATATCCATGCTTGGGTATTTTATTCCAGTTATTTTTATAATAATAATCATTGTATTACAGAATTTCATATTTATTAGGTAAAACAATATCTTTTTCCAGCCAACATTGTTTAAACAAAATTTTACTAGACAATGGTTGATTTTCTTAACTGTCAACACAGCTATACTTTTATAGAATGGAACTCATTTTATTTTCTCAACTATAATTAAATCATTTTTATGAAGTACCCACTTTTGGGTATATGGTAAGGTAATGTGCAAGCACAGATTTCTTTCTTTTAACTCTTTTTTTTATCGGTACTGGGGATCAAACTCACTGCCTCACATCTGCCAAGCAGGCGCTGAAGCCACTGAGCCAAACTCCCAGCCCTATTTTTTTCAAGGCAGGGTCATACTATGTAGTTCAGGCTGGCCTTGCTCACGCTGTAGCCCAAGCCTACCTCAAACTCACAACGCTCCTCCTACCTCAGCCTCATGAGTGCTGGGATTAAAGGCGTGTGCCATCAGACTGGGCTCTTTTAACTTTTTAATTTTAATATCATTCCAGTGTTGTGGAAAATTACATAACCTTTGTTCTTTCTATTTCTTACCTTTCTTTCTTCTTCTTCTTCCCTTTCTTCTTTCTCTTTCCCCTCTGTCTCTTATAAAATTAATATTTTTCCTTTCTATTTAAAATTAACATACAATCTGTGTGAGATACATTGTAACTATGTGAATACCCTGTTACTCTTCAAATTTTTTGTCATAGTATTAGAATCCATTGCAGGAATGAATTATTTTATGCTATGGGAAGGATTGCTCCCAGATGTAGCATATTAAAACACTACTCTTTCACAGTTTCTGGGAGTCAGGAATTCAGAAAGGGCTTTACAAGGTTGTTCTGACTCTGCGTCTAATGGTGTGGCAGCGAAAGGGTGATCTGGAGATACATAAAAAGTCATTTGAAGATTTGAAGGAGTTGAAGGATTTTCTGCCAAGATGACTGAGAAATGTGGTCACTTGCAGGAGGGGTGACATAGGCGCTCAGGTCCCCAGCATTTGGTCCTCTTCATGTGACAGTTTCTGTAACCTCTCGACATGGCAAATGACTTGTTTTCAAACGAGTGATACAAGAGAGAATAAAGTAGGAGTTTCAATGAATTCTGTGTCCCAGACAGGGAAATGGTATATAATCATTTCTGCTATAACCTTTTAGTTCCATAGGCAACAATATTCCACAGGAGGATGGAGTATAGGAGGATGAGAATACCAGAATTTTGAATAATTAAATCCCACCATGGGTTCCAGCTACCAAAACTCTTTTTGACCATTGATGACTTTTTAATTCTTTGGATTGGGGTTATAACGCAATGGTAGAGCATTTACCTATGAAAACACAAAGCAAAAGATCAATTCGGTAGTTTGTTTAGTATTTGTTATTTTTATTTCCATAGAAAAGCGGCTTTTCTTTTTTCACTTACTAAATTGATACAGATTAATAAATTCTTATTTTCTTCAATAGGTTATAATCTGTTACTACAATTGCAGACTTCCATGTCAAAATTGTTTTAGATTTTACATGCAAATTCCCTTTGATCTCTCCTGTTTAATTTTATCATGTATTCATTATTTTTAAGTTGAATTTGTCTCAAATTCTTTAATTTATTGGCTCTCAGAAGGGGATTTGTGTGGACCCCTGTGTTTCTAGATCTTTGCAGTGGAGATGCAAGATTGACATATTAACATAATATTCTGTGTCAGAATTTATACTGATAGTGTAAATATGATGGCAGAAAAAATTTCTAGAGTCTTATTGCTAGTAATCATTCTACTCTTCACCATTTTCAAAATGAAAAAGAAAGGCAACTTCACATTAAAATAACCCTAATTATCAGTAAAACATATTAATGTTATTAAGTACATATCCTTGATAGCAATCTTTTTGCTTTGCTTTGTGACAAAATTGGAGGCATTCATAAAACACTTCTATTGCATCCCAGACTCTCATGACCCCTGCTAGGGACTGAATTGTGTCTCCTCAAAAATTCTATGTTGAAACCCAGTTTCCAATGTAACTGTATGTAGAAATAGGGTCTTTAGGAGGCAATTAAAGTTACATGAGGTCATTTAACTGCATTGAAGGAGGGCTGACTCCAAAAGGCTTGGTTCTCTTAGAAAAAGAAATCTCCCCCTCTCACCATGCTCAAGTGAGCACAGCAAGATAACAGCTATATTCTAGGCAGAAAGAGAATTCTGCCAGAGATGACCGCATGGGCGCCCTGATTTTGGTCTCTCTACCTCTAAAACTACAAGAAAGTTAATTTCCGTTGATTAAGTCATTTGGTGTGTGATATTTACTTGCGGTAACCTGAGCTAACTAGTACAATTACCGTGAGGAAAACAGTTTTTGACTTGTGAGCTGGACAAATTGCTTTTGTTCTTGGTGTGCTGCGGAAAGAATGAAGGACTGACCATAGTTATTCAGACTTTCAGAATTGGCATTTTCTCAAATATGAACTGAGCCTATAGATTTAAGGAAAAAAACTGACAGTATTAATTTTTTAGAACATAATTCAGATGTTCCTGTGAAAATTAGATGGTTGAAATGCTCTCATGAGCCACGATGAGATAAAATTTATTGGGGGGATTCTGGGAATAGATGCAAGACCCTCACGCATGCTAAAGCAAACACTGTACCATTAAACTACTTCCCCAGCCTGAGGTGAGATGTTCTAATGAGGTTGGTGTGATATTATCAAATGTGATTTTAAATTTTACATAATCAAATATATCAATATTTGGAACATGTTCACAACACAGTGAACTGTACTTTTCTACATGATGAATGTGTAATTTTACAAAATTCTATGTCACATGAGATCTAATCAAGGAGTAATGTACCTGAATATGAGAAGTTTATTGACCTAATTTTAGTTTCTTTATTTCTTTATTTCAAAACAGAACAAAACAAAACAAAATGCCACCCAGTGAGTTTGGTAGAGTGTCAGAGATTAAACACAATTATCTGGAAAGTCTGTTAAACTACTTCTTTTTCCAACTAAAAAAGTGTAGTTAGATTTATTTTCCATAAGCTTAAAGTAAAGCAATAGGTAGCAAAAGAATGAGTTAAGAAGCAGTTTTTAGAATCCAGTTATTTTCTAACAAGCTACCTGTCAAATAATGCTACTCTTCTCACTGACTTCGTGGAGTGTAGGAAAATACTAACTTTCATGACAAATAGTATTTGCGCTAGCAAGTCATGAGTTAGTTATTGCAATTTATTTATTTATTTTTTATTTTTATTTTTTTGCGGCACCAGGGATCAAACTCACAACCTCGCGCCTGTCAGACAGGTGCTTAAGCTGCTGAGCCAAACTCCTGGCCCTTAGTTATTGCAATTTAAAAACAAATTAGTAAGTGGATATACAATTTCTGTATCTTTGGAAAATTTTATTTTTACCTTGAAAATGTCTAACGCCATGTACAGGTACACAGCAGACAGCTGAAATGAAACTCCTGCTTCTAGCGAGAGATTGGGCTACATTTCTGGGGGGAGGTGGAGTTCACAGCAATTTTTATAAAACTTCATTCAGCTATGCAGAGAGGCAAGCACTTATTTTAAAATTAATTAGCCATAGAATCTCAGCAACCTTATTTAAATTAACTGAACTTTGTCACTGAAGTGGTAAAATACCAGTCCTAGAAAATATTTCTACATTGTATCTGTGACAGTAATTCATAACGGTGTTTCCACATGGAATATATAAATCTATATTTGTGTATATGGGTGTGCATATGCATATTGTTTATTGTACTTTGCAACTTTTTAGTTTATGCAGCAGAACTGAAACATATTTTTCCACATAGACCAGGGAGTCTCACCTTTTCCACAGATCTGATTTAAGCTTTTTAATCCTCTGATTTCTGGTTCTGAAATCTTTGAACTTTGAGACTACCGGAAGACCAACTGATAAGAGACTTTGCTTCTTTGAAAACTAGATTTATCTGTAATACAGGAAGTGCAACACTGAATTTCCGATGTAATTAGAACAGGGGTAGGAAAGCCCTGGTCATTTTTGAAACAGCTAAATTGGTAGAGGGGGGCTCAAAATAAACTAGTCCAGCCATAAAATAGTAAAAGTAATAAAAAATTTTAAGGGATTTTAAAAATTTCCTATAGTTTGCAGCTTTTCACCTTAATATTAAAAAACCTGAATTACATTTTTATACACCACTTATTTAAAATAGCTTTCAAGATATTCCAATTTTTATTTCTTACAAGAGGGTTCCTCAGTAACTTTCATTATGTTAAAGCTTCAGTTTTATATTTCAAAAAATGTACTTGGTCATTGTCAAATGGTAATTAGGTTCTAATGTTTTTTATACATGTAATTTAACTTAAATGTTTAAATATTTTGTGTCATTTATAGGAAGTTATATGTCATGCCTGTAATGAAGTTCTTTCTCAGAATGAATGATTCATTAGACTATTACGATGTAGCAAAAGCAAATATTAATTAACCTCAGTTTATTTAATTTTTAAAGTAAAAAAACAAAACAAATTGTAAGTTCACAAATCAAGCTAACACTGTCTTAAATGAACTGTTTTATCATATATAGTCATATCACTAAATTTAAAAAAATATTAATTTCACCTAACATTAAATGTTTCAAAGGGTTTTGAAACAATTGGAGATAAACTATTACTTTTCATACGAACTTTATTTTATTTTCCCATTCATATATGGAATATTTATTGTTTGCATGCCAGGTACCAGGTGTAGTGATGCAAATTTGAATTCCATTGATGTAGATTAAAAATTCATGGGAGACAATAACTTGTAAAAGAGAAAAAGTCACAAATAATTATATAAGTCAGCCTCTAATGAGTGCTACAAAAAAGAAAAAAGTTTTGTCACTGAGAATAATTTGATGATTTTTATCAAGAGTCTGGCGATGAACTCACCAAGGAACTTTCATTCTTATTTATACGAGAAAAAGTAAAGAAAGTTACTCACATGAAGTGTAAGAACATGGAATAATCAAAGGTCCTAAGTCTAAAATAGCTTAATACTTTAAAAGTACAGAAAGGAGCCCAGGGTGGTTGAATAGAACAAACAGGAGGCCCAGTTATAACCCCAGCTTAGAAGGCATGTCAAAGGATTGGGATAATGCTTTGAATTCAATACAGTCTTTGAAGGGTTTCAAGCAGGAGTGAAACTTTTACAGTTGCTGCTAGTAGGTACACGGAAATGGATCAGATAGGATAGGATGGGACAGTATGGGACAGGACTGGAGAGGATGCAGTAGCTAGGAAAACTGGCAAGCATGTTTGGATACTCTCACAAAGTGGAAGTCAGAATTTCAGCAAGTTCACAGGGCCTTTTGCAGTGGAATTGATAAGACTGGGTAATGGCTGTGCAGCTGATGGAGTTGGTGATTACCAAGTTGAATCTAAGTTTCTTATTGAGCCACTGGTGTTGCTAATTTGGAGGACAGAAAATGCCAGAATGAGAGCTTTTTAATGAAAAATTCTGAGTTTGATTTTTAACATATTGTTTAAGAAGCTTGGCCAAAATTCTGTAGGAAAATTACATAGGTAATTAATGTATGAGAAATTCAGAAAGGAGACCTAGATACAGGCATATTTTAGTGCCATAGCTTATACGTAATGTGAGTTACAACGCTTGAAAAAAATAAAATTGATGTGAAAATCAAATAAAATTGTCTGGGATGATATTTGAGGTGGGAAACAGAAGACTTACCATTTAGATTCAAGATGAAATATTCTAGTAATTCTTCACCTCTCTGTCTTGCCATTTTTAATTCACCAATATGACCTTGAACTTTGCCTAAAAAGACTATCCCACTTGCAAGAGTTATTTGATATTTTACATGATTCTTTTTCTAATTGATATCTTTTTGTGTGGGTGGGTACTGGAGTTTGAACCTAGGGCATCATGCATACCAACAATTTGGTTTTTTTAGAGAAAAAGTATTGCTGTTATTTCAATTGATATAAAATTCATTGTTACATGAAATTTATTTAGTTCTTATGTTAGTTTTGAATAAGATTTTCTTTCTTTCTTTCTTTCTTTCTTTCTTTCTTTCTTTCTTTCTTTCTTTCTTTTTTTCTCTTTTTTGAGACAGGGTTGCTGTAGCCCAGGCTGGCCTTGAATTTACAGTGATCCTCCTGCATCAGCCTCCTGAGTGCTGGGATTACAGGTGTACATCTCTATCCCAGCAAAATGTTATTCACTTCAACCTGGTATTTGAATATATTGAGACACACATTCATAATACTTTTCCACTATTTTGTGTAGTACAAATTGTTCCTATATTTGTACTTTAGATTATTTCATAACTCTTACAATCATGTTGTAGATTTTCTGGCACTTCGCGTATAAAGACATCGAAGACATAGCTCCTGATAATACTGACATCTGCTTTTCTCTTAACCTTATTTATTTTACTTTGTTTAGGTGCAGGTTCAGACTTTCAATGCAGTGTGGCACACAGGGAGACACACTTAACATTTCTTATTTCTGCATTTAAAAGTCAAGTTTCAGATTGCCACCTCTGCTGTTGGTTTATCATTCTGTGGAATTTCCCTTTTTATTTAAGTCAGTAGTGCATGTATTTATCTCTGCGTCTCCAGCTACGACTGCATGTTAGATGTTTCCACTGAGAAATCACCGAGGAACCAGAAAAACAGCGTCTCTTGTTTGAAATTACTCATGTTTTAATTAGTGGCATTAGGATTCTTATTCAGGAACAACCTTTATTGGTTCTTCAGAAATTTATTTTATTTTTTTTTTCTGTTCTTGACATACAGGTACTTTTTTCACCTTGTCTTCTGACAGTATTTTTTTCAGCCCACCTTGTGAGCCCCAGTGCCCCGAGAGCACATAAACTCCAGCAGGCAGGGCCTGCAGCCACTTTCAGCCGTAAGCAACCGGTGATGATAGAGACCTTTCTCTCTCAGCATCCTGTCAAGATTTATGGGGATTTCATCTCTCAGGGAGAAACAAGACAGGAGATTGGGGCAAGCAAACTGGCTGAGCAAGTGGGCGTGAGCTGTTAAGCACGGAGACCTAGGACCCGCACAGAACACAGACCTCCGATGACTCCGTAGCACTGGACTGGGCCCGATCAGAAAGCGCTGTCTTCAATTCCCCATTTACATCTGCCATGAATCCAAATAGGCTTTTGACAGAACAGTTTAGATCTGAGGTTAGGTCAAATCCCGGCAAAAGAAGACAATTAAGGAACAGCAGATAGGAAAGAGTGTGACCGTGAATTGCATGGTGACTGCTCGTCTGCTCACTCTCCCTGGGCAGAGCGAATTAATTTTTCACCTTTAGTAAATGTAGATTTTCACGACCTTTTCCACAGGGCGTGCCCAGTTCTTTGTTCAGGACACCACGATCCTGCAAAGCTCCTCTTCAAAACACACTGCTGCAAGGACCAAGTGTCTGTAGCAGCAGAGGAGAAACCAGAATATCTCCAAGGGTCAGAACCACCAATAATCCACATTCAACGAGGTGGAAATCCACTAAGACATGAGCCCATACTCGTGAACTAATGGAAAGGTAGGAGGCCCACGAAAGCCACGAGGCCCACGAAAGCCACACAAGCCAAGCAAGGAGGTACACACCTCTAACCCCAGCACTCTGGGAGGCTGAGGTAGGAGGATCACAAGTTCAAACCTAGTCTTGGAAATTTAGTGACTTAGTGAGATCCTTACTCAAAAATTAAGGAGGGAGTGGGGATGTAGCTTGATTCAAAGGTTCTGGATTCAGTCCCCATTGCTGCAAAAAACAAAACCAAGATATGCATCGGGCTTGTGGTCTTGGGGAACTGAGGATCTGTGGCAATGAGGAATAGAGAAGAACGTGAGACTACATTCCAGTTACTAGGACGATACCTGTTTCATTGCCCAGGTCCTCTTGAGGAAGCAGGGCTGGAATCTTTGCCCTGGGTATGATGAGGAGGCCCCATGAATGGACTGGATATTCAAGGACCGCAGATTCTTACAGGGAGACTCCCAAGTGAACAAAGGAGCACTGAAGTTGTCCTCATGGCTGCAAGTCCTGATCATTTGCCCTCCTGGGACACAGGACAGCCACTGACTTGAGGACACCCAAACATAGGTGCGTGCCTTTTGTTGTTGTTTTTAGCCTGTGGCCGCAGTACTGGATCAGACCACTAGAGGGCAGATGGTGCTCACTTTTCTTCAACAACTGGAAACTGAACCATGCAGAGGTCACTTGGTCTGACTCCCTGAGGCCAGCGCAACTGACACGTTCTGTTATTGAGAACCCTCTGCAAGTTATGAGCCGCGAAGAGGAATGAACTTGGCACTTTGAGGCACCCTCATTCATTCATTCAGTAACTTCCCAAAGCACTGAGATTGTGTAGGGACCATGGTAGCCCTAGTTGCGGTGCAGAAATCACTGGCTGGGTCCCTTCCCTCCACAAGCTCAGTCTCAGGAGAGATGGAAAAAGAGGATGCAAAGAAATGGAAGAGCGGGCAGCACAGGAAAACAGAGTGCTACGCAGGAAAGCTGGGGTCCACGGGGTCTGCAGATCTGAAAGGCTCCGTGGAGGTGAATTTGATGCGTGACTGGAAGTCCAGCCCTGTAGAGTCTGGGAGCACTGTGCACCCAGCGAGAGAGTCAGCGGTGCAGGTACAAAGACAGAGGGGAATTCGTTCAGGACAGAGGTGTTGGTGGAGCTATCCTGGGAGTAGAGAAGGGGAGGAAGTTTGAGAGCCAGACCGTGGGGCCTAGAAGACTATCCTGTCGTCTACTGCTGTGAGACAACCTTGCCCCAATCTTAGCACCCTATAAGAGCAAACATTTGTTATCCCACGGTTTCCAGAAACAGCTCAACGGGGTTTTTCTGCCAGAGCAGTGGTCTCAACAGAAGCTTTGCTAGTGGAGCTTCTGCTTTTTAATCTCATCTGTGCGTTATTGACAGGACTTGGTTTGTATCACAGATCTCAGTTCCTTTCTGTCTATTGACCGGGAACTACACAGTCTGTTCCTATCTCAATCTTGGTTATTATTTTTAACATGTTCCATTGGTTAGAAGACAGTCACTAAGTCCAACTTACTCTTAAAGGGAAGGAATTGCACGATAATTTGTATACCAGGAAGCAGAGATTACTGGGAACAACTGTGTGGGCTGCTCTATGTGTAGACTAACAGCAAGCACTAGAATCTGGTTCTAAATGTAACAGAAAGACATCTCGAGACTTGATTCCATCAGGGGATATCTGATTTTGAGTCATCTATCTGTTGAAGGCATAAAGGTATGAAAGTAAAAATTTTAACCCTCTCACGACACAGACTATGGAGGAACACCAAGAATGGAAATAATCTTCCTAAGATCACAACTAGAACAAAGTTTTGATCTTGAATTTTGTTCAGTACTGTGTCCCAGCCCTTTCAAGTTTTGTCTATGTCTAAGTTTGTGTTAGTGACACGTGCTAACCAGCCTGTGGGTTTTGAAAGTGTTACACGCGTTAAAGGTGCTAAAATGATTCTCACTGAACAGGGAGAGAGAATGTGAAGACCCAGAGAGGCACAATGAAGTTCTGCGGGTCAAAGAACTGTGGGAAAACTGTGGGGGTGAGTTGTGGGGCCTAACTATGTACAGTTACGTGTGTGGCCTGAGAGTGGAGGGGGATGATTGAGAATCTCAAGGGGCCTTTAGAAGGTCTTCTCTTAGGGGCAATCCCGAGTAACAGGACCCCTATAACTGACCCCTCTTCCTGCATTGTAAACTTCTACAGAAGTTGAAATACTGATAACCAGGCACCACATTGTGGAAACAGTGCCCACCCAGTTTATTCAGCCGGATTTACTCAAGAGAGTCAAATTTTGTCATCTCTATCTATATTCCATAAAGTCTTGGATTCAGGAAACCATTAAATGGGAATTTCTCCTGACTGTAGATATTCTTTCATGCCTCACACATCTGGTTGTTAGAGAGGGAGTACACAAGGCACTGGGCATCATAGGCCAGGCCATCAAATCTAGGCAGCCCTTCTGATCCAACGTGGGCAGTCATATAGCCTCTCAATCAATGTGTGTATGTGTGTATGCGTGCAATCAACCAGGGCTGTTGAATATGTGTCCATCTGACCCATGAGCCCAGCAGCAGCCATCTTGCTTTAGGCCAGGGAACAGGTCTGTACACATACAGAGATGCACCTAAACCTAGGGTATCGGGGACCCGGCCTAGATCCCTAATCTCCCGAATGAGTGCACGGCGAAGGCTTAAATAAACGAGACAAGTGGTATGATTTTAGGGCTCCAGGAGGATCAAAGCCCCTGCAGAGTTCTTGACTCTGCAGCTGTCGTGAGGGCTAAGACAAAGACCTCTCTCCTTGCCCGTATTTATTATCAAAGTAGACAAAGAGAGGGGATACTGAGGAAAGCGCAGAAAATGAGCAGGACCTTGGGAGTCAGTTGAAAGACTTCTCCAAGTAGTAAATTGTGCCAATTAAGGAGAACTGTCTTATCTCCATGATGGCATTTATGGTGGGAAAGAGACGCTGCAGATATGTGATGTTTGCAGCTGCAGTCTCTATCTATTTACTTGAGTCTGAGCCAGGCGTCTTTGGCGGTGACCTTATCTTGCCTTTTGAGGTATCTCTGACCTCATTGGCCACTACAGGCCTTGGCCAGGGCCAGTGATTTATAGAGGTTTACTTACTATAAATCAGCTGCCATCGCCAGGCAAGGGGCCTAGGCCTTGGACAGGCTCACAGATAAACAGAAAGCCAATTAGTTAATTTTAAACCCTGCTCAAAGTTCCTTCACAGTGGTCTCCAACACTAGGGGTCAGTCACGCAGAACAGAAACTGCCAACATTCGGCCAGCTCCATGCTTCGTTCTGTTCTGGGTCCTGGTCTCGGTCTTTGTAGAGCTCCATGCAGGAGTCTGACAAGTAGCTGGTCAGTGGCTGTCACACACCCTGCTGAGGGGCAGATGCACCACACACTACTAAGAATCAGTACTGGTGTACAGAGCATGTTGGCCCGATGAGGCCCCATAGTTTGGGCCTAGAGGTGGGTGGGGAAGACCTCTTTTTGTTTTGTTTTGTTTTGTTTTGATTTTTTGAGGCAGGGTCTCATTATGTTGTGCAGGTTGACCTTGAACTCACTATGTAGTCCATGTTGGCCTTGAATTCATGGTGAACCTTCCACCTCAGCCTCCTGAGTGCTGACCACACTTCACGCAGTGGACTCCCTGAACCTGCTGTCAGAGCTTCCTTCTTAGGATATCTACACTCCTGATCCCCGGAGCTAGGCCTCCTCTTTTTTCACCCTCCTCTCTAGCCCCACCTTCATTTAGGTATAAATTCAAAGTTCACCTATTTGTAGAACTAGTTGAGAGAATCCTATATTTTCTTTTTCTTTTTTCTTTTTTTTTTTCATTTTACTTCATCTTCTGATCACGGATGTTTTTGCATGCCAATAGGGTTCATATATTTTAATTGTCCTTCTCATTCTCCCACATACAAAGGGAGTGCTGTGTTTCTGGAACATTCAGTGCACTACCATGCTTCCTGGTATCCTCTTTCCTGGGACTGTGGGGACAGGGAGACCTGACCGTGCCACGTACATGGATCAGAAAGTGACGCTCACAGGACAGTGTGGGAGACATTCATGAGAGAAGGGAAAGGGCCCAGCACCCAGGTCAGAAGGCCTTTGATACTGCAGTGAGCAAAAGGTTGGTGGAAAACTGGGCACTCCCACTCCCCTCCTACCCCCGCCCCCCGCCACAGGGAGCAGTTAAGCACTGTGAGCTGTGAGGACAACAGGTCCTCTGGCAGGGGAAGAGTCACAGATTGCATCTCTAAAGGGACAAGGAGAAGAGACAGAACTGGGCAGGTGCTCTTCCACATCAGACAGACCTGACCTGTTATGAGGTCTTGCCCACCACCCACCATCCTGTCCTGGCACAGGAGGTCCTTTGCTGAGCATGGTGGCTGCACCAGACTGCGGGTGAGTTTGGAGAGCAAGGAACTCTTAAGACAGAGACAGATAGAGAACTTCAGCAGGACAGAGAGCAACGCCTGGGGCAGTCGGCTTCTGGCCAGCTACCAGGCAGGGAAAGCCTGCAGAGGAAAGACACAGGCATGACCTCGGGATCTGCCCAGCAGGGAAGTTGGGGGGTGGTCCCTGGTGGAAACCAACAGAGAACAGTGTGTCATGCAAACTGTAGCACTTCCGATTCTTCTCAAATCTGAAGGCAATCAGATCGTGGGACCTTGACAGAGGCCATACTCGGGGTGCAACTTGTGGCCAGGAGGTGTGTGCAGAGGGATCTCAGGCCTCACTGCCTCAGAGAGCTGAGTGGGGAATAGCGGGGAAGCTGCTTAGCTCCTCACTGTGAAGCTTCCTCCCGTGTAAGGGAGTTGCACGGACACTGGGCCAATGCAGTGCCCATCATGCAAAGGTTTCTTTGTTTCCTTAACTGCTTGTTTGTTCTGGGATTTTTTTGATTTTTTTTCAGTTTTTTGCTTCCTTATTTGTATTGCTTTTTATTTTATCTTATTTTATTGTTTAAGGTTTTCATCTTTCTCCTGATCTCTTAGTCTTTCTTTCCTCTTTACTCTTTTTTCATCTCTTCTCCTATTTTCCTGCTGCATTATCTTTCATCTTCCACTCTGTCTTTCATATGGCATGTAAATAAATACACACACACATATATATATATATATATATAGAGAGAGAGAGAGAGAGAGGGAGAGGGAGACAGAGAGAGAGAGAGAGAGAGAAAGGGAGACAGAGAGAGAGAGAGAGAGAGAGAGAGAGAAAGGGAGACAGAGAGAGAGAGAGAGAGAGAGAGGAGAGAGAGAGCCAAAAATGTATACACACTTCAGCAGTTCACCATATTGATAAATGTATGGAGGCTGATGGCCACCACTTTGAGTACCTCTTCTAATTGTAGAGGCCAAAGGTAAATTGTATAACTTGTATTAATATTATGATTTCTCAATAAATTTAGTATTAAAATACTATACAAGCTTTTGTTTTCCTAACGCATACATTTTTTTGGTGGAATCTATATAGAAAAGAATAAAAGAATCAAGGTGCATCTCAGGGTAACCTTTAACAAATCTGTACTTAGAGAGTTCAAACAAAACTAACTACAAATGTATTAGATCCTGACAGTTTCATAGTCTCCCTTCATCTTTGATCACACTTCCCACTCTCTGCATCCTTCCTGCCACCTCCATAAATAGCCTTTAAAACCCCCTCCACATCAGCCCTTCTGGCAAGTTATAAAAATAATTCCAACAGGGTGCAACCTCCTGTCTACTTTTCACCTATTGATATTTTTCTTATCACCCTCTCTTCTTATTGATTTATTCCCTTCCTTTTCCACTCCCTTTTCTCTCCACCCTCCATATTCCAGAGCAACTGTAAACAGCAATATAATGTAGTCTGTGAGGGTCATTGATAAAAGGGTGAAATTATCAAAGCAAGTTTTTATGCTCATTATTAGTGCATGGTTTGATCTGTTGATTATGTTATAACCCCTAGAAATTCTCTCCTTACCACATGGTGACTGGGTCAAACCAATTAAACTGAATAGTGTTGAAGGAGTAGATAAATAAAACCGAGATCACAACACTGTATGAAAGAAAACAATAAAGTCTCTTTGTTCTGTTTTAACTTAAACATCGATGTGTGTGCATGTGGGCATGCACACACATGCATGACACACAAGAATACACAAGTGGAAACATGAAAGAGAAAGGAAACAAAATGCTTCTAAAAACTCCCAAATCCTCTAAAACAGATTCAAGGGGCACTATCAGAGAGGAAACTAAGCACCTAATGGTTGAATTGTACAAAATTATGAAAGAGGAAGGGAAGGAACTTGTCTGGCCTGAAGATAATACAATGAAATGGATAGTGAATTAACAAACAAACTGGTCAATACATTTAAAGAAAAAGTAGGTAAAAAATAAAATAGAAGAACTAACCAAAACCATTTAAAACATAAATCTACCAAAGAAATAGAGCCCATAAAAAGATACCAAATAGAACCCAGAGTTAAGAATTTAATTGATTTTTGAACAGCAGAAGTGACAAATGTGAGGGAAGAATGTCATATCTCGAAGATAAAAAGGACACATAAGGCCATATACTCAGAAATATTTTAAAAACAATAAGAGATCAAGGAAAATTGATCCAACCACTGCTAGATAACACAAAGAAGATGAATCTAAGAAAAAATAGTCAGAAAAAAATCAAAAAAGGAAGTTCACAGAATAAAAAACTATTTACAGAAATCATAGCAGAAAATTTCCCAGTAGGAGGAAAGGACTCACGATATAGGTGAAGCAAATAGAACCCCAAGTAATTATGATGAGAGAAGATATTCCACACAACACAATATTCAAAATCCTAGATGTCCAGAACAGAATATGAAAAGCCTACAGAGAAAAGTAACAAATCACTTATAAAGATAAACCTATTAGGATTATAGCAGACTTCTACATAAAAACCTTTTAAAGCCAAAAATGCCAAAAGTCTGATGTGATTAATGCATCAAGCAAGGTGAACAGTTGAACAAAAGAGAAAAAAATAAAGAAGTCAAACATGCAAAAAGAAAAAATGACAGGAGTAAGTCAGTATCTTTCAGTAATAGCTTTTAATGTAAATGTCTTCAATGTCCCAACTAAAATACACAAATTAGAAAACTAGGTCAAAACCCCAAATCTAATACTTTGCTGTACACAAGACATACATCTAACTTAGAAAGGCATTCGTAGAAAAAAAATCAAAAGATAGAGAACAATATTTCATGCATCAGAACCCAAAAAGAAAACAGAGGCAGCAATTTTATTCTCAGACAACACGGACTTTAAGTTAAAACTGGTCAGAAGTGAAGATGGTCACTATGTATTAGTTAAGGGAATAATTTAACAGGAAGAGGTAACAGTTATAAATATATACACATTGAACAACAATGAATACAGTTTCATAAAGACATAGAAGATCAATTAAACACCAACACAATC